>CAWUFW010027495.1:0-26408 GCA_963921515.1 Calotriton arnoldi | reverse complement strand
TCCACAGTACCCACCTGGTAGAATGCAATGCCCTCCCATCCCTAACACAAGATCCCACAAAGCACCACCACCCTGGGTTATGTTGTGTGAAGCACAGGGACACTCTTGGGACTCTTAGCCAAACAACTGCAGGACAACACTCCCAGCCATCCTGTCAGCACAGCCAGCCCACCCCACAGGGAAGCAGAGTCAAAAGGAAGGAAGCATGGGCATGCTGGGAAGGGGGTGGAGGCAATAGCATGATGGGAGTCGTAGTCACAGACATACTCAGCCTCCACAACATGGCCCATCAGCTCCACCCTGAACCATGCTCACATCACAGGGAGTGGAGAAGGACTCATCAAGATGGCTGACACTGTTGCTACTGCTGTGGGGAGCACAAGGCCCTGCTGCCAACTGTGCACCAACAAACAGCAGGACACCACTGACTGACATCCTGAGAGACAACTTACACTCCCTGCAATGCAAGCACGTTCCATGGTGGGATATCCGGCTGGCTGGGTGGGAAGGGGGACTTGCAGCACTGACCATAGTCACCAGCACCTCCCCTCACACCCCCCCAACACAAACTCCACAGTACCCACCTGGTAGAATGCAATGCCCTCCATCCTAACACAAGATCCCACAAAGCACCACCACCCTGGGTTATGTTGTGTGAAGCACAGGGACACTCTTGGGACTCTTAGCCAAACAACTGCCAGGACAACACTCCCAGCCATCCTGTCAGCACAGCCAGCCCACCCCACAGGAAGCAGAGTCAAAAGGAAGGAAGCATGGGCATGCTGGGAAGGGGGGTGGAGGCAATAGCATGATGGGAGTCGTAGTCACAGACATTGCTCAGCCTCACAACTGGCCCATCAACACCACCCTGAACCATGCTCACATCACAGGGAGTGGAGAAGGACTCACAAGATGGCTGACACTGGCTACTGCTGCGGGGAGCACAAGGCCCTGCTGCCAACTGTGCACCAACAAACAGCAGGACACCTCTGACTGACATCCTGAGAGACAACTTACACTCCCTGCAATGCAAGCACGTTCCATGGTGGGATAACTGACTGGGTGGGTGGGTGGGTGGGAAGGAGGTCTGGCTGTCAACCAAACACAATCAATGCAGACCATGTTCACACCCCAGAGAATACATAGAAATGCCCAAATAATGCAGGACAATGTGCCACACCAATATCAACCCCTGACTGTGACGACTTAGGACAATACAATGTACAGGCCCGCACCCCGAGGCACAGTCACAACTGTCAGGTGTGTCAGCCACTGATGCCTGCAGAAACATGACATACATTGTTTGTGTCTCCCAAAAACAGGTGATGATAGGGACACAGCAGCAGACGCTGAGGAGTCCCAGTCCCAGGCTCAAGAGGATGCCGAGCTCACTGGCGTCGTACAGCCTCTGTCCTCCTCGGACGATGAAGAACAACCTGGCACATCCGGTGCAAGTCAACATGCTGCACCAGCAGGACCACCAGCTGCAGCACCAGCAGGTCCACCAGCTGCACCCCCTGCACCCACCCCTCCAACGACTGTCACCACGAATACCATCCCTGCCGACATGGACAGAATAAGGAACAACACCAGCGCAGTGACCCTGGACCAACCTGGGGCCATGGACACCACCACCACCACCAACCCCCAAGGTGGACCAGGGTTATCTGTGCGTGCAACTGCACACACTGCACATGTCAGCAGGGGTGGTGGGAGGGTGGGAGACAGAGGTCGCTGCTTGCAGACGTTGCTGGTGTGCATGAAGACCCACAACTGGTACGCATAGCTGATGCGTACCAGTCCAGCACCCGGAGAGCTCAGCCAGGTAGTGGGGCTCCTCAGAGACATCAAACAGCAGCAGGCTGCCCATCATGCCCGCTTGGACTCCCACATGTCCCATGTGGAGTCACACATGTCACGTGTGGACTCCCACATGTCACGTGTGGACTCCCACATGACCCGCGTGGAGTCCAAGTGGGATGTACTACATGAGATGACGGCGGTGCACAGGGACATTTTACAATGCCTCCGCCAGATGAACAGCAACCAGTCCACACCTCCCTGTGTGCCAACAACATCTGGTACCGAACAAACTGCAACTGCCACAGGGAGGGAGGAGGACTCTGGCGGAGAGTCCCCTGCACCGCAGCAGCCTGCACTTGAGGGCCCCCCCCAAGAAGAGGGGTCGTCCGAGGAGGGGAAAGTGAGAGGCTGATGGCCAAGCGCAACTCCCAGGAAGCCTGAACCTGTTCTGGATTTTCGCCTTTGTGCACAGACTGTTCACCCTGTTGATGGCAACACTACTCCCACACATTGCATGGGGAGTACAAGTTGGAACAATGTGTCAGACAACTGTGGCCCCGATACTGGGGATCCTGTCTACCTGGACTTTCTATTCATCTAGGAACTTGGGATTGCAAGATTCATGTACAGCACAATCCATCCTATGCACTATTATCACAGATGTATCACAATAAACACAATAATACACCATACTTGCCTCTGTCGTGATTCCAACGTGGGTACTGTTATGGGGATGATGAACAACAAAATTACACTGTGTATGCGAACTGCAACAGCAAGGACAACACAGGCATGTGAGTACAGGCAACGTGACACATATGAGGAGACACACCACCAGGGCTACACAACACATACACACCTAGGCCATCTGACTCATTGCCTACACTGATGTTGCCAGGGAAGACGGTGCAATGCACAGACACCACACCCATTCCCAGTTGTAGTCAAGTAGCCCACAGGTGCAGTAAGCAAATGGCAGTCAAATGTGTGACCACAGACAACGCACATCACTAAGTGAAGCACAGGTTTATTACACAGTAGCAACATGCCGTAACCACTACAGATGCAAGGTAACCCCACCTGGTAGCGGGCACACAGTCAACAACTGTAGACAGAAGGAAGTCCATGGGTGTGGCGCACATCACCTGTAGGGACACAACAGCTACCAGCCTGGATGTGCAATCACGTTGTCGGTGGACACAGTTGACCAAACGAATCTGAAAGTACCCTGTGAAGGACAGAAATGACACACAGTCAAAAGCAATGGAGTACAGGACAGAACAGCAAAACTCATGCACAATACATGTTACAAGATACCCACCCAGAACCAAGTTAGCATGTCAACACTGTTGGGGAGTACAGCCCACCTGTCACCACACATCGCAACACACATCCAGTCAAGTAGCCCATGGACACACTCCAACAGCACCAGAGCACCACCCACACATCATGCCAACTCACATCATTCACATGACACCTCAGGATACTCACATTCAGCTAAAGAAGTTGGTGATGAGCTGTGTGCGGACATCACCATCACCATCATCATCATCATCGTCACTGGCATCGTGGTCCAGGCCAGGATCCTCCACAGGTGGCGGATGTTGGTCATCGTCATCCTGGATGAGAGGCAACTCCTTCCGCACTGCCAGGTTGTGGAGCATGCAGCAGACGATGATAATCTTGCACACTTTCGCAGGGGCATATGGGAGGGACCCTCCGGTCTTGTCCAGGCAGCGGAAGCGGCTCTTCAGGAGACCAAAGGTCCGCTCAATCACTCTCCTGGTCCGACCATGTGCCTCATTGTAGCGCATCTGGGCAGGTGTCACAGGGTTCCTGAGGGTGTCAGCAACCACGGCATGTTGGGGTATCCCGAGTCACCTACGGACAGACAAGTGCACATCAGCTGACTTGGAAAAGTGGGCGGAATACTACAGATCAGATCACACACAATGGCACAAAGTCAGTACACACCGACAAGCCAGGCACGCTGGTTCTGCATCTGTGCCATCAACCTGGGGATGCGACTACTCCTCATCACAAAGGCATCGTGTGCTGAACCAGGGAAACGGGCACACACGTGTGTGATGGTCATGTCTGCAAGACACACCACCAGTGCATTGACCGAGTGGTAGTGCTTGCGGTTCCTGTAGGCCTGCTCCTGGGCCTGTGGTGGTACCAAAGCCACATGTGTCCCATCAATGGAGCCAATGACATGCGGCATCCTCCCCAGGGCATAAAAGTCACTCTTCACGTCAGTGAGTCGTCGCAGTCTAGGGAAATAGATGTGCCGGTTCAGGAAGAGCAACATTGCCGCCAAGAAATCGCGGAGCACACGGCTGAACATGGTCTGTGACATCCCACCAGCAGACGCCACAGTATGTTGGAAGGTACCGGTGGCAAAGAAGTGTAGGGCTGCCATCACCTTCACCTTGGGGGTCAGCGCTGTAGGATACGGCCGGCCAGGCTGCAAATGTGGGGACAACTGCACTGCCAAATCCTCAATCAGCTGCCTGGTGAAGCGGTACCGTCGGATGCTGTCCCGTTCCACCATCGTTGCCAGGTCTGGGAATGGCCGATGGACAGCAGGAGCCCTGCAGTGCAGAGGAGAAGTAAGCAAGATCGTCAGTCACCCCACATATGCGGCATTGAACACACTCAAGATCCCAACATACATCATCATGAGGCACAACTACATGAAGTGTGCAGTACCGGAACGACATGTATGGTACATACATGGCCAACATCTGTCAACACGGTCCTACAGGTGGCATCAATTTGTCCCAGGTTGGCCCATTGGATATCATGATGCTGTGTCACAGTCACCCCCCAGTGACATGTGAGGACAGATGTGCCCCAGGCACCACAGCTCAACGACAGGCACATTCCCAGGGACCCTGTAATGCCACATGGACACTGGCATCACCTGGAGTATCATGTGTACACCACAACAAAACAAACATGACCCCCACAGGTAGTGGCCACACTTGCCATGGCAGGAGAGCCATGGACGTCTGTGACACACACGCACAACATCAGAGTCCATGCACACACAACGTGGATGTGGAGACTGTCTCCCATTGTGCACATGAAATCAGAGACATTGTAAACACTACATGCACAAAGACTGTGGAGGGCCATCACTATTGTGCCACTGGGACACCCTGGCTCAAACATACCGTCCCACATGGGACTCACGGGGTATGTGACATGACATACACAAACACCACTGTGAAATGTGACCATGGCACATGCACAGATATGAACAGTTGCACATCACAGTGGTCACGTACACGTAACACCCAGGATCCTGTCCCCATTAACACGTGCACAGCCTGGGGGTGGCTGCCCACAGGTGACACCCACAGGACAACATGTACACCAACATACACACAATAGGAAATGCAGCCTTACATGCCTTATGATAAGGTTTGGACAGGCTGTCGTGATGTAGGTGTGCCCCTCACTCCCTGGGAGCTATCTGTGGCTGGCATATGTCCATCTGAGACAGGCATGCTGACATATGCCAGTCACATGTACAGTGATGCGTTGAACAGCAATGGACCGATCGGTGCCTCCGGCCGGCCCATTGCTTTCAATGTGTGCGGGTACGCGTTGTACCCCTGTGCGCGTTGTACTGCAATGGACCGATCGGTGCCTCCGGCCGGCCCATTGCATTCAATGTGTGCGGGTACGCGTTGTACCCCTGTGCGCGTTGTACTGCAATGGACCGATCGGTGCCTCCGGCCGGCCCATTGCATTCAATGTGTGCGGGTACGCGTTGTACCCCTGTGCGCGTTGTACTGCAATGGACCGATCGGTGCCTCCGGCCGGCCCATTGCATTCAATGTGTGCGGGTACGCGTTGTACCCCTGTGCGCGTTGTACTGCAATGGACCGATCGGTGCCTCCGGCCGGCCCATTGCATTCAATGTGTGCGAGTGCCGCGTTGTACCCCTGTGCGCGTTGTACCTCAATGGACCGATCGGTGCGCACCCATTGACAATGGGCTTGCCTGGCAACGGACGCGTTTTCGAATATTCGAACGAGGTCGGTTGCTGGAAAATCAGTTGGTCACCCACAACAATGTTGCAAAATCATGTATGTCATGAAGTTGAAATTTTGAAGGATGCTGTGGGCGTGTTTTGGTGCTGCTATTCCATGGATTGGCCAGATTCAAGAAGATGCAAACGACTTGGACCTATCACTTTGGACACAAGGGACAGTATCTGCCTCTCCAGCACATATATATTGCTGCATGTTCCCCTGAGAGCCCACTTGCCTGCACTACATGCTCCAGGACGACATCTGCCACTGCACTGCTGCTGTCTCTGCCCCTCTGGACCCTGCAATGGCACGTACTGTGGAGAGAGCCCCAGCCTTCAGCCTTGAAGAGAACCAGGCCCTGCTGGACAGCCTACTTCCACAGTACAGCAAGCTGTATGGGACACCAGGGGAGCAGGTGAGTGTTCTGTGCACTGCCTTTCTGAATGTGCATTTTGTCTGACTAGCAAGGCTGAGAGTCAGCACACCACTGGCTAGCAGGCTCACTGAGTAGTTGTCACCCCCCATAGTGTGTAGTGACTTGCACTGGACAGGTATGGTGCAGTGACAGTGCTTCTGAACAGGGTTTTACTCCCCATGCTATGATACCATGTAGTGACTTCTGGAAAACTGTCCATGGGCAGCCGTGCACTGCCTGGGTACACCATGTGCCCCTGTGATTGCGACATGTATATGCAACTGTGTCATGCACGGATATGTTGCATGTGTAGTAATGGCCTTATCACTTTGTCATCCTGACAGGCTTCTGCCCATCGGAAGCATGAGATATGGAAGGACATCGTCCGGGCTGTCCGGTCCGTGGGGGTCTACAAGCGCCGGATCCGCAACTGCCAAAAGAGGTGGCAGGACCTTCGGGGCTGGACCCGGAGGATTGCACGGGTCCAGCTGAAGCTGTCGCCTCCTCGCAGGAGGGCGGAACACGGACCCTGACCCCCACATGCTCAGGATCCTGGCGGTGGTCTTTCCAGACCTGGATGGGCAGCTGAAGGCCAGAGAGCAGCAAGGAGGGGGTGAGTCAAAGACTGCACTGTGTACTCTGTCTAACATGTTATGTGCCCTCCTCGGGCCAGGTTGAACTGCCACAGTACAGCAGTCATGTTGTCCAGGAGCCATGTCCCTCTATTGTGCACTGCCCACTCCTCATCTGATACCCAGGTGTGGCCCTTACATGCAGGGAATTCTGTCACTTAGGACTGTGTCCTTGCAGTTTGCTTGACTCAAGGTGGGAGACAGCATCTGTTTCCCTGACTCTGTGGTGGGCATCATGGGTGGGTCCATTGCTTACACAATGCCTGTATTCTGACATGTATTCAGCGTGTTACTTTGATCTGTGGTCCAATTGCTGAGCTGATCCACCACATGTGGCTGGGGTACCTGGCACACACCCATGCTGCGGGTGGGAACAATGTTTGGGCCCCAGGAGTATGTATATGACGTGTGTCACACATACTTAGCCAGCTGCCTACAGTCCAGGGCTCATCCCTCATTCATGTGGGGCTGGACAGTCATGCCTACTCCAGGCCATACAATACACTCTGTACTCCCACTCCCGTGTATCAGAGGACACATTGTGCACAGTGTTTTGACCCCTCAGGTGTCTGCCTCTGTGTCAGTGTGCTGTGGATTAGTCGCCAGGACTGCTGTGGAGTTTCTTGGTAGGGGCTCAGCATGCCACTGGAGATGTGACCATAGGAGACGATACTTGTGTGACACATAGGTGTCTGATCAGCTGCCCATGCAGACTGGGGCATGTAAATGTGAAGTTCAGGCAGCTGTTCCCCATGCACAGCAGAGTGTGAGGGGCTCAGGTTCAGAGGGTAGTGTCACAGGTCTCCCATATGTCCAATAGGTATGACCTGGACAGATGAGGGTTAAGAGGATGTGTTGTGGGGGGGATGTACATGTGCACTTGTGCAGCTCCAGGACTTGCATTCCCCATGACCTACTATTGTGACACAGTGCAGAGTGTTGTTGTCTGGCTGCAAAGTCATACATCACTGAGACAGTGATGTATGACTTTGCAGTCATGCCTCCGCCATGGCATGTGTCTACTGATTGGTGATCCTGCAGGGGAGTGACATGTGCTACATGCACACCATAGTGGCGCTGGCTATCAGGACATGGGTGCATCATGGTGTCTGTCGCTGGAATGCATCACATGCATTTCCTATTTGACTCTGGGCATCCCTTACATCCGTAAACCTGTACTGACTCAGTGGCAAGAGCTGTGATGTGTCCACACCGTGTCCTCTGCACTGTCCAACTACTGTGTACTTGGTGCATGTGTCAACACTGGGGTGTTGCAATCCAACAGACACCAGACAGATGGGTGCAAGGCCATGTGGGATGTGAGTGCCATGCTTGGCATCAGACTGACAATTGACTTCTCCTGTTCAATTAGGGCACTTTTAGCAATGTACAACTAATGATGCCAGGGCTTGCTCTGTAATGTGCTGTGCTCACAGTGGTGTGTGCGTTTGGTGCAGGTGACTGATGTCTGTCTGTTTCCCCATTGTTTGCAGATACATCCACGGCCACGGAAGGGGACAGCTCCACGGACCAGGAGGAGCCGGAGAGCCAGACTGGGTCAGCAGCCGAGGAGTGGTCGGAGGGACCCAGTGGCACGGAGGGCGAGGGGAGCCACACCGAGGAGTCCTCAGCAGCATCCACCTCAGCTGAGGACCAGAGCAACTCGGAGGATGACTCCCTTGTGGAGGCGGGTGTCAGCAGCCACCACACCCCAGCTAGTGTTGCTGTCCCCGCCACCACCAGCACCACCACCGCCCTCCCATCGGCTCCCATTCCCCAGGTCCGTGGAGGCTCCCATGTCCGGGAGCGTGTCTCCTTTGGGCCAGGCACCGCACCCCCTGCCCCTGTGTCCCCTGCTGCCCTGAGTGAGGAGTCTGTGTACCTCCTTCGCCAGCTCCATGTAGGGCAGACAGCCATGCTGAGTGTCCTCCATGCGCACACCGCGCTGTTGACTCAGCTGGTGTCGTTCATGGAGGGCATCTCATCGGGCATGTCTGACCTACAGAGGGGCAATAGGTCCATGGACTCCTCCCTGACGGCAGCAGTGTCCCTCCTCAAACGGTCCCTCACCCCTCCTGCCTCTGCTCCATCCACACTCCCCAGCACCTTACCCATCCCAGGCACACACACACTGGCACAGGCACACACCAGCACACACACATCCAGCACACTGACACACACGCCAATGACAAAACGCACACGCACGCACATTCAGGGGACTGAAGCCAGACTCACAGGGGATGGGGCCCTGGAACACACACACGCATCCACATGCACTGCGCAGTCCTCAGTTCCCTCTCCCTCCAAAGCACCCTCCCTTGCCTCACCTGCAACCCCAAAGTCACAGCAGCTCTTCCTCTGTGACCTCGGCCTCTTCCCCACCGATGAAGCTGCTCCAGCATCCCGGGGGAAGAGGAAGCCCACCCACACGGAGCAGAGTGCCCCTCGCCCCCGGACACCCTCCCCCAGGCGCAGACGGACTGAGGCCCCCACCCGCAAGTCCCCCGGAGTGCTAAGAGCAAGACCCCGCCACCACCCTGCAGCTCAGGCACAAGGTCTCCGTCCTCCATCCCTCAGGCCCCCACTGCACAGGTGCCCCCACCACACCCTGCCCCAGGTTCCCCCACCCACAGATATACCATCCCCAAGATGCTCCGGCCTTCTCCCCCTGCCACTTGCTCTCCCAGCACCACACCCCCCGCTGCGCTTGTCTGTGCCACTGATGTGGTGAGGGTGTCCCCCCTCTGTCCAACCCACCTTGCCTGTTCCCCATTCTCCTCCCCTGGAGGTAGGCACTGCAGTGGAGTCCACTACCGCCCTGTCTGACTTGGGCACTGCAGTGGCGGACCTGTCCACCCCATCTGCAGGGTCCACTGCAGTTGTGCCGGCACCCACGACATCTGTGTCATGCCCCCCAGTTGTGCCGGCACACACCATGTCAGACACCTCCACTGCAGTTGTCAGTGGCTCTCCTGCACCCACCACCCCTTCCCTGACTCCCCCTGGTGAGCCCTGATCCTGTCCCTGCGGTGCCTGGCCTGCCCCCCGGTTGCCCCTCCTAGTGGATTGTCCCTGGTATTGTGCAGGCATGCGTAGGGTGACATCTGCCAGTGTCACCCTGTTTGAACTTTGACAATGGACTGGCCATTGGCCTTTGCTCTTTTTCAGGACTTCGTTTGGCCTCAACACATATGCTGAATAAAGCAACTTTCTTTTCTCTAGTGCTCATGCTTCAGATGTACATGTTGTTGGTGCAGCTAACCATGCCCTTGCTGCAGTGATGGTGATATCTGGTCTCATGATTATGAAGTGTTACTGTGCAGGAACCCATGTGGTCCAGGGGGAATGTGTCCTATCATGTGGTGTATCCATGTCATCAATAGCAGCATCTGAGGGTGTCATGTGTTCAGTATTTGGCAATGGGTTTCCTACTTACATTGGCAATTTCATATCTGTGGCTTCCACCCCTGCACATCTGTTGTGCCTGCCATCGTTGCATTTGTCTACTTCCCTGACCGTGTTGCCATCTCCAGTGGACATGCAGGTTTGGGCATCAATGGGGAGGGACTCATCCGTGTAGTCAGTGCAACATTGCTATACAAGTGTGTTGGATCTGTGCTGATGATTCCGTTGGCACATCCATGACCAGGCTGATGTGATGGGAGCCCTCATTTGGTGCTAATTGTTGATTGTGTGACCAAGTGCTCAGCTGACATGATGGGGCCCTACTGAGGCAACATATGGCACAGCTTTCCTCACACAGGAGTGGAGTCCCCTCATGGCAGTGTGTACACGTGTGACATTGCCTGCACCCAAGGTGTGTGTTGTATGTGCATGTCTGTGTGTTCACTTCCATTCATCTGCGCATGCTGTGATCCCTAGTGTTGTACCTGTTTGTGATGCTTGCTGACTTGAGCTATGTTCCCCCAAAGTCTTCTCCCTGTGTTCTCTGTGATGTGGGTGCATGGCACATTACTGGTCATCAGGGTGTCACCCATAGGTGTGTTTGCTGTCAGGGCTGAGTTTGTGTGCAGACGCAGATGGGTCACAGTCAGGTTTCCCCTTGGCACTTGTTGTTTGCCCCTGTCATGTGATTTCCAGTTTGTGTTATCTTTCAGTGATTGTGACATGTTGTGTGTGTGACTGCTGCCACTCCTCAGGGTCAGAGCTGCAATGTTGGAAGTTGTCTATGTGTGTTCGTTGTGGGTGACCTTGGCTTCTTCATTGGTGTGTGACTGTGGCTGGGATCCCATTGGTCGGTGTGGTATTGCCGTCATGTCCATGTACAGCGTAGTGTGCAGTGTGTCAGACATTCAGGAGTCTTGTTGAGTGTCCATGTGTGATGTGTTTCTACACCTTGGTTCCCACCCACCACCCTGGAATAGTCATGGGTGCATGTGCAATGTCACCAGTGCATGTGTACTTCACTGCTGCACATTGTTGGAGGTCGAGGGGTGTGGTGTTGAGTGTGTGCAGATGAGAGTTGTTGCCCGGCTAGGCCCCTGCCTCCATGTTGGCCTTGGCTTACTGGCCATGCTGATTGATTTGTGCTTGTGTAGGTGTGATGGTAGTTTGTTGCTCAGGACACCTGACTGTGGTTCATAGTGTGAACGACATTTAGCTTTGTCATCACAGTGGTATTTTTATTCAGCCCAGGGTCACCACATTGTGGGGGCCCTGGGGGTGATGCTGTGGTGTGTCTGTGACTTGCTGTGTCAGTTGTTGTTCCTACGTGCCTGTGTGACATGTGTGTTTTGTGCTCCCTCTCACCTGACAATGCCTGCTTGCCCACATAGGGGATTTGGATCCATGAGTTACCTTAGTGTGGCAGTGTATGCACATCTGTATGATTGGTATTCAGCTCTCCTCATGTGTTGTGTGGTTGCCTGGGGACACTGGCACCCCCACCCCTCACCTGCTGTGTATGATGACAGTGTTGGTCTGCCTGTTTGTGTTTGTGCATCTGCACCACTGCATTGGCATATCTTGGGTGTGCCATTGGCTGTATGTTGTTTGGTGTGTTTCCCCTGCTGTCCCTGGGACTCCTAGGTCATCGGTCAGCACAGTGATCATGGTTTGTGTGTCCCATTGCTGCCATGGTATGGTATCTGTTCACCTCACATCTGCTGTCTCCACAGGGTATCTGCATTTGTGTGCCCATTGGTGCAAATATGTGGTTCTGCATTCTGATGGTCACTTCTGTCATTGTGTCATTGATGACTGTTGACGGTCTCAGCCCCCATGGGTGTTGTTTGTCTGCACATGGCCAAAGGAATGTTTCATTTGCACTGCAGTATTTGGCTCCCCCAATTTATGTTGCAATGGGACACATACACTACTTTGCCACAGATGAGTTTTTGGTTCTGTGAGCAGGAATGATCCATGCAGTTTGGCAGTTGCAGCTCTTTCTTTGTCAACAATTACCTTTTGGTCACTGTGATGATGAGGGTGTAGACCCCATTGCCACAATGGTCAAAATGTGCTTCAGCTATGGACCCCACACTTGCCTTTTGGTCACTGTGATGATGGGGGTTTGGACCCCATTGCCACAATGGTCAAAATGTGCTTCAGCTATGGACCCCACACTTGCCTTTTGGTCACTGTGATGATGGGGGTTTGGACCCCATTGCCACAATGGTCAAAATGTGCTTCAGCTATGGACCCCACACTTACCTTTTGGTCACTGTGATGATGGGGGTTTAGGCCCCATTGCCACAATGGTCATGGGCTGCTTGCATTGTGGGTGCCACACACATATATGTGTGGCACATGTGCTAGGGGGTCACATTGTATGTTGAAAGTCATGTTCGGTGTTGTAGGCATTTGACACAGCCTACACACGCTTGTCATGGTGGTGGGGGGATGTCTTAATCTTGCATTCCCTAGGTTGTGGTGTGCTTGTTGTGTCATGCATTGTCCATCCTATGAGTGGGGGTGGTAGTAGTGGTAGGCATCCAGCCCCCCCTGGCTAAGGGTGGTAGTAGTGGTAGGCATCCAGCCCCCCCTGGCTAAGGGTGGTAGTAGTGGTGGGCATCCTGCCCCCCTGGCTAAGGGTGGTAGTAGTGGTAGGCATCCTGCCCCCCTGGCTAAGGGTGGTAGTAGTGGTAGGCATCCTGCCACCCTGGCTAAGGGTGGTAGTAGTGGTAGGCATCCTGCCACCCCTGGGTGAGGGTGGTAGTAGTGGTAGGCATCCAGCCCCCCCTGGGTGAGGGTGGTAGTAGTGGTGGGCATCCTGCCCCCCTGGCTAAGGGTGGTAGTAGTGGTAGGCATCCAGCCCCCCTGGCTAAGGGTGGTAGTAGTGGTGGGCATCCTGCCCCCCCTGGCTAAGGGTGGTAGTAGTGGTAGGCATCCTGCCCCCCTGGCTAAGGGTGGTAGTAGTGGTAGGCATCCTGCCACCCTGGCTAAGGGTGGTAGTAGTGGTAGGCATCCTGCCACCCCTGGGTGAGGGTGGTAGTAGTGGTAGGCATCCTGCCCCCCTGGCTAAGGGTGGTAGTAGTGGTAGGCATCCAGCCCCCCCTGGCTGAGGGTGGTAGTAGTGGTAGGCATCCTGCCCCCCCTGGCTAAGGGTGGTAGTAGTGGTGGGCATCCTGCCCCCCTGGCTAAGGGTGGTAGTAGTGGTAGGCATCCTGCCCCCCTGGCTAAGGGTGGTAGTAGTGGTAGGCATCCTGCCACCCTGGCTAAGGGTGGTAGTAGTGGTAGGCATCCAGCCCCCCTGGCTAAGGGTGGTAGTAGTGGTAGGCATCCTGCCCCCCTGGCTAAGGGTGGTAGTAGTGGTAGGCATCCTGCCCCCCTGGCTAAGGGTGGTAGTAGTGGTAGGCATCCTGCCACCCTGGCTAAGGGTGGTAGTAGTGGTAGGCATCCTGCCACCCTGGCTAAGGGTGGTAGTAGTGGTAGGCATCCTGCCCCCCGTGGGTGAGGGTGGTAGTAGTGGTGGGCATCCTGCCCCCCTGGCTAAGGGTGGTAGTAGTGGTAGGCATCCTGCCCCCCTGGCTAAGGGTGGTAGTAGTGGTAGGCATCCTGCCACCCTGGCTAAGGGTGGTAGTAGTGGTAGGCATCCTGCCCCCCTGGCTAAGGGTGGTAGTAGTGGTGGGCATCCTGCCCCCCCTGGGTGAGGGTGGTAGTAGTGGTGGGCATCCAGCCCCCCTGGCTAAGGGTGGTAGTAGTGGTAGGCATCCTGCCCCCCTGGCTAAGGGTGGTAGTAGTGGTAGGCATCCTGCCCCCCTGGCTAAGGGTGGTAGTAGTGGTAGGCATCCTGCCACCCTGGCTAAGGGTGGTAGTAGTGGTAGGCATCCTGCCCCCCTGGCTAAGGGTGGTAGTAGTGGTAGGCATCCTGCCCCCCCTGGGTGAGGGTGGTAGTAGTTGTGGGCATCCTGCCCCCCTGGCTAAGGGTGGTAGTAGTGGTAGGCATCCAGCCCCCCCTGGGTTGGGGTGGTAGTAGTGGTAGGCATCCAGCCCCCCCTGGCTAAGGGTGGTAGTAGTGGTAGGCATCCTGCCCCCCCTGGGTGAGGGTGGTAGTAGTGGTAGGCATCCAGCCCCCCCTGGCTAAGGGTGGTAGTAGTGGTAGGCATCCTGCCCCCCCTGGGTGAGGGTGGTAGTAGTGGTAGGCATCCTGCCCCCCCTGGGTGAGGGTGGTAGTAGTGGTAGGCATCCAGCCCCCCCTGGGTGAGGGTGGTAGTAGTGGTGGGCATCCTGCCCCCCTGGCTAAGGGTGGTAGTAGTGGTAGGCATCCAGCCCCCCCTGGCTAAGGGTGGTAGTAGTGGTAGGCATCCAGCCGCCCCTGGGTTGGGGTGGTAGTAGTGGTAGGCATCCTGCCCCCTGGCTAAGGGTGGTAGTAGTGGTAGGCATCCTGCCACCCTGGCTTAGGGTGGTAGTAGTGGTAGGCATCCTGCCCCCCCTGGGTGAGGGTGGTAGTAGTTGTGGGCATCCTGCCCCCCTGGCTAAGGGTGGTAGTAGTGGTAGGCATCCTGCCACCCTGGCTAAGGGTGGTAGTAGTGGTAGGCATCCTGCCCCCCTGGGTGAGGGTGGTAGTAGTTGTGGGCATCCTGCCCCCCTGGCTAAGGGTGGTAGTAGTGGTAGGCATCCAGCCCCCCTGGGTGAGGGTGGTAGTAGTGGTAGGCATCCTGCCACCCCTGGGTGAGGGTGGTAGTAGTGGTAGGCATCCAGCCCCCCTGGGTGAGGGTGGTAGTAGTGGTGGGCATCCTGCCCCCCTGGCTAAGGGTGGTAGTAGTGGTAGGCATCCAGCCCCCCTGGCTAAGGGTGGTAGTAGTGGTGGGCATCCTGCCCCCCTGGCTAAGGGTGGTAGTAGTGGTAGGCATCCTGCCCCCTGGCTAAGGGTGGTAGTAGTGGTAGGCATCCTGCCACCCTGGCTAAGGGTGGTAGTAGTGGTAGGCATCCTGCCCCCCTGGGTGAGGGTGGTAGTAGTGGTAGGCATCCTGCCCCCCTGGTTGAGGGTGGTTGGCATCCAGCCCCCCCTGGGTTGGGGTGGTGGCGCGCATTCAGGCCCCGGTGTGCATATGTGGCATTGGTGATGGGCATCCCGCCCCTATGGTGCTGCTGTTGCAAGTATATTCAGATTCCCAGTGTATGTGTGTGATGTGTCGTGTACGTGTTGTATGTGTTTTGTGGTTGGTGTCTGACTTACCTTCTGCGCCGTACGCGTCCGTGCCTGTTCCGGTAGTAGATGTAGAATATTGGTATGATCGGGACGAAGGGATTCATGGTTGGTTCGTGTCGTTCGTCCTTCTCGTTGCTTCGCGTCGTCCTCGTCGCTTGGCTTCGTCCTCGTCGCTTCGCTTCGTCCTCGTCGCTTCGCGTCGTCCTCGTCTGTGCTGTGTTCGTCTCGTAGCCGTGGATCGTGTTGTGGCGCGATTCGGAGCTTATGTGCGCCTCTCCCGGATGCTTTGACGTGCCGTGCGTAGCGACGGGTTCGGCGCGTACGGAAAGCGCATCGTACTTGTCCGGCCGGACGGGGCTGCATTTTCCCTTCCGTGCGACTCGATTCGGCGTTTCCGGATTCGCCTCGGTCGGAGAACAGGACCTGGTTTGGGTGAGTACGGCTCGGCCGGAATTTTTGCTGTTGTGCGCATCGTACTTGCTCGTTCGGTGTGCTGTACGGATCGGTCGGGAAACTGGCTTTCGCATGGCTTTTTTCCCGACCGAATGGTATTGGGTGCGCCTCCGACCGAGATCGGAATCGGCCCCTTAGTGTGTAACTGCAGTGTGAATGGAGACTACTGGAAAAAGGTTTTAGACCTGGTGGGCGTGTGAATGGAAAGGCCTTGCGACATGGCGCCAGGAAAAATGGAGCACCGAGGCTACTGCAGAGACTGAAGAAGGAACACCATTCGCGTTTAATGTATTGATCTGTGTCCTTGCCAGAAGACATGTAGCGTTTTCTGTGTAGAAATCCACCATGGCCCCCAGTATTAGACACTGGATACAGGATGTGAAATATTGGACAAGAATTGAGAGTGAGATCCTACGCAAAGCGAAAAACTGGTGAATAAGAAAGTGAGAATTTCGGGCCTGGGATGCGCTGGTACAATTGTTGTAGGAGGGTACAGTGGGTGAGTGATAGCCAGAAGAGTGAGGAAGAGCCAGTCTAACTGATGAGGAAGCATGGACGTAGCAAACCACAGGATTGGTAGAGTCGTCTTAGGGATATTATAGTCACGGCAACAGCAATTATGTGGCAGAGAAGGACCAAATTATGTGGCAGGGTTGTCTAAATTATGCGTCGAGAAAAAACGAATTATGCAACATAAGGCGCAATATTTTATGACAATATTACTTCATTATTTTGGCCATTTTACACATTATAACACCTTTTTGGCAAATATTTTACCTGATTAGTATCAGTTAAACACCCAAATACTTTCAATACGCAATTGAAAGATGACCACTGAGCCTTGCAAAGGGCCGTTCACTGAGTGGAAACACTTGTCACCGCCTTTTTAATAATTTATGGTCCGCTTAATCTAGAAACAATTTTTTTTGTTAAAATCTGCAGATTATCCAGCAGATGGTGGATTTTGTGGTAAACTTGAATTTATGCGGAAAAAGATACGTCCACAGAATCACATCATTCCATTGGCCCTGCTTATAGTCCTCAGATTTGATTGGTCCATCTAGAGATGGCTTGCAATATTATTGGTGATACAGGGGGATTAACAATTAGCGGGTTCTTTAGCCACTCTAGACACCCACCGAGTTTGGTTTGATATGTTTTGCCGGAATGTGTGGGTGACTGACTGTCACCGGAAAATGTTTGCATTGTTATTACAAATGACCAAGCTGATAACGTTGTGCAAATCTTTAAACCCGATATACGATGTTGTATGTATGAAACAATGCAACTTGTTGAGATATAGTTTTGCATGACATAAAGAGGTACTACATTGGTAAATGCATGTATTGTAGTGCAGTTCATGAAAAAAGTGCAGCTTTTAAGATCAGCAACCTGTGATAGGCTACCACATTCATAAGCGTTTCTACTGCACCCCACTTTAAGAAGTGGCATGTCTGGGGTCCTCCTTTAGATCTCTCAACAGCCTCAGATCTGGGCCTTGTAATTTCTGACAGATGCGTCATTCAAGCTGCCCTCCAGGGATAATATTTACAACAGGTGTCAAACCCCAACCAGCCCCCATCAGGCAAAGGGGAATCTGGATGTCCTAATGCTAGAGATGTAGAAATTACAACAAATAAGTAGTTTTTATTCCCAGCAGAGGTCTCCTTTAAAATGTGGATATTACAGGTAACGTGTGACAATATCACCCACATAAGGGTTTGTAGCCATCACCACTTAATATTCTGGGGGTTTTAGGTCAATGTCATATCCCTTTATGCCGCTCCCCAGCACTCTGTACTGTAACCTCCCCACTGTCCTAGATGCTGTATTCCCCTCCCACCCATACTATGTACTTCCCCATCGCCTTCACTGCCTACATCCACCCCCCTACCCTCCCCCCACACTGTGTAGATTACCATGGGCATAGCTATCGTTTGTGCTGCAGGTTAAGCGACACCGGACCTAGGGGCCCCATGGGCCCCACTCCTTGGAGTCAGGTTCACCAAATTACCTGGGGCACTCCTGCTAGGTCATAAGAGCTACATCAAGGTCAGATGGCCCATGGGATGCTCTGACCCCTGGACCCGATTTACAAGTGAGAAGACTTGGGACCCCCCCACATTCCACAGTTCCCTGAACCTCGGACAAACCACTCAATTATTAATGTTGTATAGCGCCAACCAACTGGCACCAGGCACCTATTGTCCAGTTAATGCAGAGGTACAAACTTTCCTAAATATATCATATAAAGCCATTTAAATATATGCATACTATGCAATAAATATGGTTATATGTAAACTAAACATTCATGTCTATCACTTTTTGTCTGTCAAGGCACAGCAGTGCCGAATGATAGAGGCAATGCATGACCATATATTAAATAAATATGCAATGTGTTTATAAATATTCACTCATACCTGCCATGCAGTAAAACAGATAGAGGAACGTAAAGCTTGTTAACAAGCCACGCCCTCTTATGCGTCATTCTTTACATATGGATTTCATCCAATGAATATAGAATGATAGGGGTTTTTGTTCCACGGTAAGGGCTGTGCACATGGAGGCTTGAATGTAGATATCCATCCCAGGATCCTAGATTTATCTGATCATGTTCTGTTTTTATTAGTGCTGTGAAGCGCCCCCTGATCTTCTGAGTGCTATCCAAAACAACACAAACATTCCAGATTATCAGAGAAAAGGGAAAATTCGCGGGTAATTGTTTACATATTAAGATGTTCAGCTTTTAAGTGACAGAAAGTAACAAGATTTTAAAATAAAGGGGATACAATTTTAATTGTTACGTTAAAAAAATGTCAGTTTTCACGGAGTAATCAAATGTTTTGAGCATATGCTGATAAGTGCTCGAGATTGCTCCTGCACCGCAGGTGTATGTGTTTCATCTGCATCCTTCAGGCATGATCATTCGCCCAACATAGTTGTATTTTTTCAGAAACCAAGCGCTGCCTGGCAATACTGACCCGAGTCGAAAAGAAAGGCTCCCTTTTGTCATCCTGAGATGTCTCGTTTCCTCCTCTTTCACCCACATTACACGGGCACCGCACAGGCCCCTGCCTCAGCGCGTGGCACGTCAGGCCAGATTTCACGCGCCTCATTCATGAATTATCGGTGCGGCCTTGATGATATTTTGGTGAAAGTAAACCTGCAAGTTCCAGCCTGCAATGCGCTCTTGTCGAGCCAGTCAGGACTGGCAACTGGTATCACACGTGCCATGGGGCCACTTGGTACCTATGTGCAGAGCGCCTCTAAATCGCCATTAATGTTTTGACATATGGAACTAAAAAACTCTACAGAACTTAGAAGGGATATCTCGAAGCATGACCCTGGCACCTTTCCTTTGCTAGACCCATGGTGACGGGGACCACCTACCTGTCGAAGACCACGGCGGCGTAGGCGGGCTCCGCGAAGATGACGTCGCCGGCCCAGGACTCCTTGGTGGTCTTCAGCCCACGACCCTTGCCCTCCGAGTCGAAGAGTTCCACGCTCTCCATGTTCTCCAAAGTCATGCCAGGAGACCCCTTCGAGTGAGGCAGAAGGCCTGCGGCTGCGGCCCGCTCTCAGTCACGCCTGCTATCTCAGCACCTTGGCATTCCCGCAGGCCAGCCCTATAAATGGACTCACACGCCCTCTCCACCCCCTTCTGCCCCCAGCCTGTACCAAGCCTCCCCGCGGGGACGGGACTCGGAGGTATATAGTATATTAAAAGTTAACTGGGACCCGGGGGGCGGCAGGACTGGTTCTGGCGCATTCGCCCTCCATCTGCAGGCGAACTATGCAAACCGTGCGCTGCTTGTCGTGAAATTATGAATTATTGTTATCGTTACAGTCGCCCCTGCGCCCCTCCTGGAAGGATGAAGCGCTCCAGCAGGTGTATTTTTAGCAGCCAGTTGTTTCTGCGTGTCAGGAATCAACAGCTGAACAGTGGTAACCATCAAAAAGGCTATCTGTTTGGACATATGTCGGCTCTGGGAATGCCGTCTGTTCCCCTCTCCTCCAAGTCTCGCCTCTGTGATTTTTCCTCTCATTTTCTGACTAGAAGCAGAGCACGAATCACGCAGAAGCGGTTAACGTGAAGTTTGGCAGAAGGTTCTGGAAGATGCTCTCAATTGAGAAGAAGCAGGAGGTTTGCAGAGAATCCCGTGGAAAGGTCTAGAATCTGCTGCGGGATCTCTTCCTGGAGTGGATCCGCGGAGCTCTGCTGACTGACAAGGGAGTGATGTGCGCCAACAACATGTTTGTTATGTGCTGCAGAGACTGAATACTACTAACACCACAGTGGGTTTTATGGCGCTTACACCAGGCTTAATTTGTATAATAATAACTATTGGTGCCCAAAGATTTCTCACCTCATGCTTCTTTTATCCACCACCATTTATGTATGCTTCTTTTGACTTTATCTCGCTGGTGCAGGCTCTTTTCTTTCTGTCATTACTCGGTTTGTCTCTGTTTTTTCCGTCTTTTTCTTCCTCCTTCTTTAACCTTTTTGTGTGTTTTCCTTAATCTTGTTCTGGGTCAGAGTGTTATGATTCCCGAAAAACGAATGCCGGTGAGCCCTACCAGCAACCACTGCCTCAAATTAAGCACTGGCTACCAACTGCTTTAGTACATAGGGCCGTAGTGCACAGTGTTGTGCTTGTGGCATTTGAATACATCATAGGCATTGGCCGTATCATGTAAACAGAGTGGTGTCTGAGGTATGTGAATCAGTTGTTGGTAAAAGAGGTCTGCATATTTTATTTTCACAGCAGTAAGTTGCACAGAGCTCGATATTAGCACCATATAAGGTATTTAGAATTTTTGCTGTGCTACTTCAGTAAGTAACCTTTACATAAATTAAAACATCATTGTCTGCTTTTACTGCCAACAATTCAAATAATGCTAATGCAAATCTGTTTTTGTAGCTTGGCCAATACCTCTGGTCAATCTAAATACCACGATTTACGTTATATGCCCATGTGTTACTATAACCTGTGCAGGGGTTCCACGTCAGATTAGGCCACAGCTAAGCTCAAGGAATTCTTTTATCTGTGAGGTGGTCCCCCAATTTTATGTTTACATTTCTTAATTATTTTGCATAGAAAAACAAGGTAATACTGACAAGCTCGTAGCATAACCTGAAGCATATCTAATTCCATCTTGCCATCATAAAAAATGAACATTATAACAAGATATCCCTGAAACTCCCACTCCTTCCAAAATCCTATCCCCCCGCCCAACCCCCACCTCCCCCTCCCCCCCGTATCTGATGTATAGGTGTAGATGTTATAACTGTGTCTAAGTCGTGGCCTGCGGAGGTTCGGCAAGCCACAAGAGTCTCAGGTATTTGGGGCATGTTAGTTCCCGAAATTCGAATGAGCAAAGATATGAATGGTTTCCAGAATTTCTGATACATGGATCCCTGATTAGATAGGGTTAAGGAGATACGTTCCATGCCCGGTGTATACCATATACGATGTAACCACCCTACATGAGTAGGAAGCTTTCCGGACCCAATGAGCCAGTATGTTCTGGAGAGCAGCTTCCAGTGCCAACCCAATTTGGCGTCCTCTGTGCGATTTAATGGAAAATGTAAGAGCATTAGGTAAGCCTAGAAGGGTGTAAGCTGGGAAGCGGGGTAATTGTGTGTTGAGGTGGGCATCTATGTCGTCAATTACTTGCTTCCAGTAAGAAGTGATTTTTGGGCAGTCCCAGAGCAGATGTGTCAGTGTACCCAAGGAGCCACAGTCTCGCCAGCATAGGGGAGAGCGAGCCAGGTTCCCTCTATGGAGCCTCGGGGCGTGAGGTACCACACACATGACTATCTTGGTAGCCGTCTCTTTGCTCAATACGTTACGAGCAGTGTGGCACGCGCGATAATAGATGTCCCCACATTTCTGTTGCGAGAGGGAGCGGCCCAGTTCAGCCTCCCACCTTCTCTGACCCTGGGATTTAGTATCTGCTGGGGGGGGGGGTCGAAGTAGGCCATAGATCTTGGAGATAAGGCGTGAATCTGAGGATTTGGATAGTAACCACTTCTCCTATGGAGTTAGACAGCGCTGAACTTGGGGTCGAACTGATGGGTGCATCACCCAGTGTCTAATTTGGTGGAATCTGTAGCGTTCGGTTTCAGGGAGTCGTTGTTGTGAACGAAAGTCCTCGAACTTTAAGGGGCCAGACTCGTCGAAAAAGTGGCCAATGGATCGGCGGCGGGCTCCTGCGTCCACTGATTGAATGCCTCTGTTTCGAGGCCCGGATTAAAATCTGGGCTGGCCACTATCGATGTTAGCGGGGATGGGAATGTGGTAAGAACTCTTTTCCCACCCACTCTATCCCATGCCATTACAGGGGCGCGAGTGATGGGAGATAGATAGAGGCTTTTAGGGCGTGCCGCTTTGGGGAGGAAGGGAATCTTCCAAAATGATTGCCCGGCGACCGACCTGTCCATGAAAAGCCAATGCTTTTCAGACTCGGGGCCCGACCATTCAACAAACGTTTTAAGATGTAACGCCCTAAGGTATTCCTTTAGGTTCTGGGTCCCAATTCCACCCTCTCGGGGTTCTATAACATAGGTCTCTTTGTATGTGGGGCCTCTTATCTGCCCATATAAACCGGTCTACTTCTCGTTGCATGGATTGCAGGGAGCCTGAGAGGAGGTTCTAATGGCAGGGTTTGGAAAAGATACAGTAGTTTAGGTAGTATAGTCATTTTCACTGCAGCTACCCGTCCTAGCCAGGAAAGGGCTTGTGGTCTCCAGAGTCATAGGTCCTCTTGTATCTGGCGGAGCAAATTATTATAGTTAAGTGTCAATGTGCGTTGTGTACTTGCTGTGAGTTGAACCCCCAGATATGGTTTTGCCGATGGAGCCAATTGGATTGGATATGTACCTTGTAATTCCGTGAGAGTGGGGGTTTTAAGAAATAGATTGAGAGCTTGAGATTTATGAATATTGACCTTGAAACCTGACGCTTGACCAAAATGTTCTAGCTCTCACATGAAGGCCGGTAGGGAGGTCAAAGGGTCCTCCAGCGACGCTATGATGTCATTGGCATTCAGGCTGAGCATATGCTTGTCCCCTCCAAAGCTCACCCCTGTTATGTGGCGGTTGTCCCGTTCCTTTTGGGCCATGGGCTCCATGTAGAGGGCAAAGAGGAGGGGAGAAAGCGGGCACCCCAGTCTTGTCCCCCTCCAGATGGGAAGGGTAAGCAACACTGTTCACTCGCACCAAGCCGCACTCGGCGTAGTGTAACTACTCATGACCCATTGTATGTATCTGTCGGGAAGGCCGAAGTGTTGTAGGGTGTTTCTCAAGTATGGGCAATGGACTCTATCGAACTATTTTCCCGCGTAGATGGAGAGGAGCATGCGCTCAGCATTGAAGTGCTGTGCCTTGTCTATAATATGGAGTAGGCGCTTGGTGGTGTCAGAGCAGTGTCTGTTGGGTATAAAGCCAGCCTGGTCTGGACCGACCAGGCCGGGGAGTAGTGAAGACATCTCGTTGCCAATATCCCAGTAAACCCTTTAAATTCGGTATTCAAGAGGGATATTGGCCAATAGGAAACACATTGGTGCTTATCTTTGCCTGGTTTAGGTACAACCACTAAGGCAGCTTCTAGCTTAGTGAGTGGGAGTGCTGAGGAGGTTCTGACCACGTTGGAGACTCTGGTAAGAACAGGAGCCAAAATATTACAGAATGTCTTGTAAAAGAGCCGACGTGAACCCATCGGGCCCGGGGACTTAAGCAACTCTCTGCTTGGAGATAGCCGAAATCACTTCCTCTATTCGGATTGGGGCTGCCAGTGTCTTTGCCTGTTCTGGCGTTAGTCTGGAAGTAGTGGCTTCCCGAAGGTAGTCTGCAGGAGCATCTATAGGAAGGTCTTGCAAATCGTATAGCCTCGCGTAGTAGTGTCAGAACGTTTTGGTAATCTATTGTCTCTTCGGTATGTTCTACTCCTGTCGTGCTAATCACAGATGATACCCCAGCAGCCTGTCTCTGAATTCTTTAGACTATTAGCTAGCAGTTTCCTGCCTCTATTGCCCCCCGGTATAGAAGGTATGTCGTAACCGGAGCGCTGCGTGCTCCACCCTGTCAAGATCTAAGGCAGACAATTGAGTTCCTAGCCGCCCCGAGCTGCCGCCAGATCCGAGGTGTGCCAGTCCGTTGGTGTATACATTCCAGCTCTTCTACTTGTCTCGTGATAGAGTCTCTCTTATCCCTACATATCTTATTATCGGACGCGGCTATTGCAATGAATTGTCCCCTTATCACTGCTTTCAATGTGTCCCAAAGGGTGGCTATAGGAGTCTCGGGGGTATCGTTCTATCCAGAAAGTCTCGTAATGCTTGTGAGATCTGCTGACTCACCGCTGGGCGATGTAGTATGGTATCCCTAAGTCTCCAGGTTCTAGTTAAGCTTCTAGTACTTTGTTACGGTCAGTTTTGAAAGGTTTGGTCGGTCTCCGCTCCTTAAGCACAGTATCGAGGGGGCCGCCTACAACGCCCAAGTGAGGTGGTTATGTGTGCCGACTATGTATAACTTCTTCAAATCAGGAGCGATCAATCCTCAGCCGGCCCACTATCCTGTGTCTTCCCAGAGGTTCCCCTAGCTCAACAAGCCCCTTCCAAAGCATGCCGAAAGAGCTCAGTTTCATGGGGGCCAGGCAGCTGGAAGCACCGGTCCTCATGACCATGAAAAGGGATGGCCCTTCTTTCAGATCGTTCTCCCTTGCAGACTCTTGTCCCACATGTCCCTGAGTCAATTCAGGGTGGGGAGGGGCATATGTGGTAGCTCCAGGTGATCACCAGCCAGATGCCTCACAGGAGTTTCACTCCTAGGCCGTGTGAGAAGGGCCCTTTCAGAGCCCCGTAGCTCACTGCTTCCTGTGAAGGTTATTGCGCGATAGAGGCCAAGCCGAGAAGGGCACGGCCCATGCGGGCCCCCTTCATTCCTAGGGGAGTCGAGGATGCTCATGGGCCCCGAGGAGGGTGGGTCCCCTCCTTACCTCCTACAGGGCCGGTCCGCGGCCTCTTGAATGTACCAATCCTCGGGCTCTGACGGAGTCCCTCCGGCAGCCTCCTTCGCTGAGGTCTCTCAAGGCCGCACTCTACCTCTGGTCAGGCCGGTGTCTCGTTGTGCGGTGCCTCTCCAGCAGTAGCCCTCTAGGGGCCCCCGTCCTGACCCCCTTTCCAGAGCGCCTGACCCCAGGCCCTGGCGTGGGCCAAATTGCTCTCCGGTCTCCCAGCACCAGCATGTCACGAAGCTGGGCTCCCTGGTTCAGCTTCCAAGTGCATGGACGATGAGGCCTGGCATCCAAGACGGAGCGACCAGAAGGCACGTCGTACTCGGTTGCAATCTTGGCCATGCCCCCCCAATTGACATTTTAGAGGTATCTCCAATACATTTTTCAAATGGCCACCATCATTTTGCATTATGCCACTGATTAGTTTTACTCAATAAGTTGTTGTTGTTATTAGCTATTTGCAGGGGCGTGGCTTGGTCATTAAGATGGGGGGGGGTGCTTCAGGTTTTCCGATAATCAGGCTGGCATATAATGTTTAAATATATTATACGACAAGCAGAGTATATGAGAGGGGGCTAAAGGGCAGTGGAAAGGGAGAGAAATGCAAATTGGTAGGAGTACTAAGAGAGAAAACACAATATTTGTAAAATAACCAATATTTTTGAGGACTTTCAAAACAGAGTGAGAGAGTGTGTGTGTTTTTTCTGTGTGTATGTAAAAATTACTGGTGAAATCCGACTGGCATCTCACAATTACCGACTGACAGCACCTGTACCCAACTATTTATCAGAAAATGCATTTATTGGGTGGGTGTAACACCCAAACACCCCCACCCCCTGAAGCTATGCTCCTGGGTATCTGTTAGTAATAGTTTAACTACAGAAGACACGTGTTTCTCGTCAGAAAATGACTGCTGCAGGTATTGTTTGCCCATTAATCGCTTAAAGTGAGTGAGTACATTTCATCATTCTGGCATCGGGATCCAAACAAAGGCTCTCTTAGACATACAAAGCATGAAAAATTATTTTTTATGTTGCCTGCAACTAACTGTCGGGCATTCTTACAGATCATGTTCAGGTGATTTAAACCAACTGAAGTTAAGAAAACAAACTCAGTCGGTGTTTGTATTAAAGTGTGGAATGAATAAAAAAAACACTGTGCTGCCAAGTGTACTGTTGCACGTGCACAGAAAAGCTAGTGATAATACTGGCAATCAGGACTGTTTGTTTGACCTTTGTTAAAGAAAATCTGCTCACATGACAAGCCTAGTCTGAAAAGGTTTATTAACAAAAGAAAAATAATAGTCTATGATTCAGAGAATCAGTCATGCAGGGGTCCCCTGGCAAACTGTGTTGGAGTTAACTTGACAAACAAAGGCAAGGCACACATTTAAAGAAGAGAACGCTTGGGGGGCGCTAGAGGGCGCCA
>CAWUFW010027494.1:0-26414 GCA_963921515.1 Calotriton arnoldi | reverse complement strand
GCTGTTTATTTTGTGTATCTCTGAGACAGGATAAGTAAGCATGAGTGACTGAGCGAAAAGTAGTACATTGTTTCCACGATCCTGAGGGATCAGGGTTGTCATGTTTAACCCTGGGCAAAGCACTACGCTACGCTCGCGTAGTTTGCGAAGTTTGCGCTACTTCGCACAACGTGAATTGCACGTAGCACAGTGCAAACACGCGTAGCGTAGCGTAGCGTAGCGTAGTGCAGCGGTCATTTTTTGCTTGCTCGCTGTCCTCAACGTCAAGTTGGCGACCGCGAGCAAGCAAAATGACATCCCGGCGAGACTTTTCCTCGTTCGCAATCAGCAACATCAAGTTGCCGATCGCGAGCGTGGAAAATAAACCTCCGCGAGATTCTCAACGCGGGGAGGTCAGGTTTCTCATTGCGAGTGGTCACGTATGCTCGCGACCGCTCGCGATGAGAAACTACCAGTCCGCGTTGAGAAAGCTGCTGCTCGAGTAAAAATCTACTTGAGCGGCAGTAAAAGACAGCTCGCACTGTGCAAGATGCCATTTTCAATGATTGCACAGTGCGGACAAGCATCCGGCACTGTGCAATCATTGCGAACAGTGCACTACGCAGTTCGCGTAGTGCTACGCGTAGCTCGCGTAGTGCGAACTGCACTTTGCGTAGCTTCGCGTAGCGCTACGTCGCGAACTACGCCCAGGCTTAGTCATGTTCTGAGGTTGCCAGAGCTATTTTCTCCCCGATAAGAGGAGACACCAGTGGCACTGTGAGCTAGCTTATGCAAACAGGCTAACATTTCTCGGTGGGGGTGCTCAGAGTTAGTCTGCCACCAAACCCACAGTTTATGTTATCCGAACGCCCAGGTCCTGTATGGGTAATATAGGAACTACACGACATGGCGCCACCAACGTTGGTTGGGTACTTATTTAACAGTAGAATCTGAGTAGTTCAGTTGTGCTATTTCTCAGAGACCCCTACTCACAAACCACCAGAGACGTCTGGAGTGGGTGGGCACAAAACTCCGCCACAGCTGAGTAGGCGAAATATCCTATTTATTGGCTGCTGGTTAATCAAGCTTGAAGGACATTTTGTTCCTAAAATTGTGCATAACACCTTATCTTAGTTCCCTTGAACAAACTTCTCCTTTTCAAAATGACTGAGGACACAACCAACCCAGATAACCCGGTGGTGGCTAGATGCCTCTCAGTAGGAGATGAAGAGGTGGATGGAATTCTCATTGCACCTAAATTCAGACGTATTATCACCCTAAAATTACTAGAATATGGAGTACCAGCTAGGGGTGGCTTAGTAGCTTTCGTGATTGAGGCACACAATCAAATAAAACAGAGGTATTCTATTCATGGGTTACATTCCCAGAAGCAGATGCAAGAACACAGACATTTCACTACTATACAGAAGGAGATGCACCAGTGGAATATGGTCCTTGCGAGGACATAGAGGTTCCACTCACGTACCAGGAACACCTATACTGGTTTAAAGGCGCCCTACCCCATATAAGACACAGAGTAAGATTATGCCCGCTCGGAGGAGACGGGGCAACATGGCCAATATTAGCGGCCTACACACCACATCCTGACATTGAAACAATGCCACAGGCAGACTTACTCATACAGAACAAGGATTTAATTAGAATCTACAGAAACTTGACGCAATTCGTCATGAGGACTTTCACAGTCCAACCAGCATCAGTTGCAACCAATGGAACTCAATCTCAGGATACAGCAACTAAAATCACACCACAAACTTTACACGCGGTAATGGGCAAGATGCCCATGAAACGTGAACAAATGCCATTCTGGGTAGCCCAGAAAATAACTCAGCTCGAGGCAGTATTTCCGAATACTACCCCGTTTGAAAAACACAGAATGCTAACAATCTGCTTGCCCATGGGGATAACACCACAAGTAGAGGATTGCACCTCTTGGGGTACAGTCTTTGCTGCCATATATACCAGGACACATGGCATTCCATCATTAGCGGTGATACCAGATGTATTAAGACAAATACAAAACAAGTACGGGGCAGAGCCTGCTCTAAACTTGGGGATGAAGTTATTAAATAACTATGACCAGGTATCAGCCATAATACTAGCTAATATTAAAGGGGAAGCAGCTTCAGTGGCAATCCGCCAACGCCTAAGGGAGTTCAGTCCGTTGGATCAACAACACGAACTACCCAAAATAAGTAAAACTGCGTATGCAGAATTAGGCAGAGACAGTTTAGGTGGGAAAGCATTAAAACCACAACTGATGGGCAGTCCTGAAAAGGACACTACCAAGCAGACACCTGCTTCTTCTAAAAAGAAGTGGGATAATAAAAAACAACAAACCTTTAAAGGATACAGATCTCAATCCGAGGTAGATCTCCCCCACAAGAGCCCTCTGAGAAGAGGTACAACTTCAGGAATAGGGATAATATTAGGAAACCTGATAGGTATCAGCATACTGATACACGTTCCTCTCGTTCCTTTCAGAGCTTGACGAAAAACTCAGAGAGAGAAGGACGGTCAAAACACAAAGAGGAGCGTACAAAGTCCAGAGACAAGCAGCACGCTCAAGGCTATACTTCCAAAAAAGAAGAAAAGCCAAAATCAAAACCTCAGTTTAAGAAGAAGAAAGTTGCAGGCATAAAGATCAGACATGCCCAGAAATCTGAGGATGCAACTTCTGAACGGGAATGGGCTCTGACGATGCTAGACAGTGCGGCAGAAGTAACAATAGATCGCCAGAACCTGATGGAATTTCTAGTGACAGCGGACTTGAAAGATTACACCACGGTGGAAACACCAGATACAAGGGTGAGCGTCCCACATAAGTTACATGAAATAACACTCCAAATGGAGGGGGACAAGCCCAGGAAAGTTAAAGGTCTCTTTTGGAAAAACCTATCATCTGGTATGACATCCTATTAGCTGAACAAGATTGGCCACCAGCATTCGTTATGGAGTGCCCTAGGGGAGAAACAGTAATTTTTCCAGCATTCTCCAACCTTGTTCCCATTCATCTTAAACATGCATATGCACAGGAGTGGGCAGTAGCCCTAGTTCCAGCATTGTACAAAAATAATGCCGGATGGGATGAGGATTCAACCCACCATGGAATCCCGTTAAAAGTTTCACCAAAATGCTCAAAGGCAATATCCAATCAAGCAAGAAGCTAAAAAACAGTTCAGGGAGATCTTAGATCAACTTGAATATCAAGGGGTTATTGAAACATGCACCTCACCAATGAACAATCCTTTGTTTCCCGTATTGAAACCGGACAACTCATATCGTGTAGTTTTAGATTACAGACATTTAAACACTTGCACAAAGACATTCGCTGTCCAAAACGCGCATACTGCCGCATTAATGAATAACATTGTGCGGAAAAAATACAAAACAACACTTGATATCTGAAATGGATTTTTCTGCCAAAATATAGCACCTGAAAGCAGGTATTTGACTGCATTATCTGCGTTGGGGTCCCAGCGACAATTTTGTCGCCTCCCCCAGGGGTATAAGAACAGCCCGGGGGTATTTTCAGCAAGGGTAACTGAGTTACTACAAAATTTTGATGAGGAATCATTGTCCTATGTGTATGATATTTATCTGACGGACGATGACTTAAAAAGGCACTTGACCAGGGTGAGCACCATTATTATGGGATTCGCCTCTGAGGGCTACAAATTTAATTTTAAGAAATCAAAAATAGCCCACCTCAATGTCCTATTTTTAGGATATGAGCTTTCAAGTGAAGGGAAAAGCCTGGCAGCTAATTTTTTAGAAAAGTGTGCGCTGCTTCAACCACCAAAATCATTAAAAAATCTACAATCAATACTGGGATTCCTAAATTTCAGCAGAACTTACATTTTAGATTATGCAGAAAGAGTAAAACCTTTCTACGACTTAATCAAACCTGACTTTTCAGTCAGACACTGGACACAGGAACACACAAACATCCTACGTTCACTACAAGAAGACATGATAGCTTCCAAACACTTACAGACACGCGTAAACGTACGCAACTTAATGATCCGTATAATAGCGGGTCAATGCGGGTACACTTACTTAACCTTCAATGAAGGCGAAACGGTACCAATCTCATACAAATCACACCTGTACACAAACGCAGAAATGCGTTTCACTTCAACAGAAAAAATCCTGACAGCAGTTCAGACCGCTGTAGCAAGAGAAAGAGCACTGGCTCAGGGGAAACGCATAATCGTCGTCACCCCAGTACCAGCATTAGAGGCTGTTACAAAGGCTTGCATTCCAAACGCAAAAGCCTTACATCCAAGATGGATACAATGAGCTAATTCTCTTAATGCAATGGACGTTGAATACAGATTTGACCCAAGTCTAAAAACACAAGCATTTCTGCAATACGAACAAGAATATCCTCTACCAAATGAAATATTGCCTCTCGATCAGTATGAATACATCATTTACACTGACGGATCTGCTCAACCAGCCATAGGGAGTAAGCAACAATACAGCGCAGCATGTGCTATCGTTAAAGGTCGCATGCAGGATGGAAAGTTCCATCCGAGTTGCACCAAAACGCAATCTCTAGGAGACTGCACGGCTCAGTTGGCAGAGTTAAAAGCACTGATACTTGCACTTGTAAATATGGATCACGAATTCCCCACACTAATTGTGTGTGATTCCTTTTACTGTGTGCAGTCATACAATGAATATTTATATCATTGGGAATAAAACAGGTTTAAAGACGCAAAAGGTGGCACAATTAAGCATAAAATGCTATGGGAACAGGTAGCTGAATTTAAAAACGAACTACTGAGGACTCACGTGATTCATACACAGAGTCATCAACGTGATGGCGTTCACGTTGAAGGGAATTCATTGGCTGATGAAGCCGCAAAGGGGGCTGTACGCACGGCTTCCGTAGCTGCAATCACTCGTTCTAAAACGAGAATAGACAGAAAAATTATGGTGGCTGTCATTGCTTCGCGCAAAGGCAGCTCAGCAGTACCAAAGAAATTTCCACTCAAGTACTCCTACAAGTTAGATGCAAACAACATTCCATATGCTCAGATTCCTGGAGTGGGGGACAGAGTAATACCAAATATGGATCGTAGGCAAGGTTTAATACTAGCAGCACACAAGGGTTTGGGCTCTGCGCATACAGGCGTAACAGTGACTATTTCATTGCTGAAACAGCGCTATTGGTGGCCAGGTCTAACAAAACAAACTGAAGACTATGAGGTCGATTCCGATTCGGGCCGGAAAAAGCACCGACCGACTCGGAGCCGGAAAAATTACCGACCGACACGTACCAGTGGCGCCCGACACGCCAAGTACGATGCAAGCCGCGATAAATCCGACCGACACGTCAGGAAACCAAGCCGACCGACCGAGCCGCTCGGAAAATAGCAATCCGGCCGGAAAACACGCGAATCCAACCGACCGACACGCACCCGGAACAAATCCGACCGAATCGTACCCGCCAACTCCAACCCGCAAAGTACGATGCAAGGCGCGAAAACCCGACCGAGTCGGACGGAGTACAAGCCGTACGACCGACACGCATACAAAACCGAGCCGAAGCAACACAATACACCGCGACCGACGCGTACGCAGCATACAAAACTGCACAAACACAGCGTGAACGAAACGGAAAACACCGTACGAGACCAATGCAGGGTCCGACTCGGTCACAAGAACGTTTCCAACATACACAAACAGCACAAAGGAAAAATCAACCAAAAAAAGGCCAAACAAGCAATTACCAAGCCAATAAATACTGGGGGGGTGGGGACAGAGAACAAAGACACACCCACAACTCCACCTATATAAAGGACACAAATCACTACCATGAGCCTTTGCAAATGCCATTCCACTGCCAGCACCCAAGAGAAAGCAACCACACACCCACAGCTCATCCCTCACACAAGCCACACACCAGCAGCACACCAACAAATACCTACCTCACATACACCCAGCACAACACACACCCACACACCCTCACCTGCACACCAACACACACATCACCCACCATCACCACCCATCACCATGCCCCCCAAGAAGAATCACAAGTTCCTAGATTGTGAATTGGAAGTCCTGGTAGACGAGATCCTCAGGGTAGAGCCACAGCTGTTTGGCACATTGGTCCAACAGACCCCCATGTCACAGAAAACCAAGATGTGGGAGAGGATCATCAACAGGGTGAACGCCCAATCACCATGTCGGCGCACAAAGACCGACATCCAGAACAGGTGGTATGACGTGCGCAGGAGGGTACGGAAACTGCTGAAGCAAGACTACATCAACAGCCAACACACCGGCAGTGGCCCTCCTGCCAAGCCAATATACCTCAGGCCCTGGGAGGAGAAGGTGCGGGCCATCCTACCGCCAGTGAGCATATATGGACTAGAGGACATCCCAGAGCCTGGTGAGTACACAACAAATGTACACAATATACTGCCACAAAACACACACATCACTGTCAAGGGGAGAGTCAAACCATGCACTCATAGCAATTACACAGCAACTAGAACAGAATCATCCCAAAATGTGTATGTCAGTCAGATAAACACAACACATGCCATCAAAAAAGTCACATCCAACTGTGCCAACACATGTACAAACACAACCACAACTACAGCTAGGCAGTGGCACAAATAGAACTAACACACACATCCACACATGTAGCCACCACAACAACACCAACACACAGTGAAGACCACTCAAAGGAAGGAATTCTGTGTATGCTGGCCAAGTCAGTGTAGCCAATAGCATCATGGGAGTCGCAGTCACACATATTGCTCCCCCCACAACTGTCCCATCAACACCACCATGAACCATGCGCACATCACAGGGAGTGGAGAAGGACTCACAAGATGGCTGACACTGGCTACTGCTGTGAGGAGCACAAGGCCCTGCTGCCAACTGTGCACCAACAAACAGCAGGACACCACTGACTGACATCCTGAGAGACAACTTACACTCCCTGCAATGCAAGCACAGTTCCATGGTGGGATATCTGGCTGGCTGGGTGGGAAGGGGGACTTGCAGCACTGACCATAGTCACCAGCACCTCCCCTCACACCCCCCCAACACAAACTCCACAGTACCCACCTGGTAGAATGCAATGCCCTCCATCCTAACACAAGATCCCACAAAGCACCACCACCCTGGGTTATGTTGTGTGAAGCACAGGGACACTCTTGGGACTCTTAGCCAAACAACTGCCAGGACAACACTCCCAGCCATCCTGTCAGCACAGCCAGCCCACCCCACAGGGAAGCAGAGTCAAAAGGAAGGAAGCATGGGCATGCTGGGAAGGGGGTGGAGGCAATAGCATGATGGGAGTGGTAGTCACAGACATTGCTCAGCCTCACAACTGGCCCATCAACACCACCCTGAACCATGCTCACATCACAGGGAGTGGAGAAGGACACACAAGATGGCTGACACTGGCTACTGCTGTGGGGAGCACAAGGGCATGCTGGGAACTGCACACCAACCAACAGCAGGACACCACTGTCAGCCATCTTGCCATTGCCCTCACACCCACACACACTGAACTCCCCACAAAAGCAAGTAAGTATGGGAATGCTGGGAAGTGGGGTGGAGGCAATAGCATGATGGGAGTCACAGTCACAGACATAGCTCACCCCCACAACTGTCCCATCAACACCACCCTGAACCATGCTCACATCACAGGGAGTGGAGAAGGACTCACAAGATGGCTGACACTGGCTACTGCTGTGGGGAGCACAAGGCCCTGCTGCCAACTGTGCACCAACAAACAGCAGGACACCACTGACTGACATCCTGAGAGACAACTTACACTCCCTGCAATGCAAGCACGTTCCATGGTGGGATATCTGGCTGGCTGGGTGGGAAGGGGGACTTGCAGCACTGACCATAGTCACCAGCACCTCCCCTCACACCCCCCCCAACACAAACTCCACAGTACCCACCTGGTAGAATGCAATGCCCTCCATCCTAACACAAGATCCCACAAAGCACCACCACCCTGGGTTATGTTGTGTGAAGCACAGGGACACTCTTGGGACTCTTAGCCAAACAACTGCCAGGACAACACTCCCAGCCATCCTGTCAGCACAGCCAGCCCACCCCACAGGGAAGCAGAGTCAAAAGGAAGGAAGCATGGGCATGCTGGGAAGGGGGTGGAGGCAATAGCATGATGGGAGTCGTAGTCACAGACATTGCTCAGCCTCACAACTGGCCCATCAACACCACCCTGAACCATGCTCACATCACAGGGAGTGGAGAAGGACTCACAAGATGGCTGACACTGGCTACTGCTGTGGGGAGCACAAGGCCCTGCTGCCAACTGTGCACCAACAAACAGCAGGACACCACTGACTGACATCCTGAGAGACAACTTACACTCCCTGCAATGCAAGCACGTTCCATGGTGGGATATCTGGCTGGCTGGGTGGGAAGGGGGACTTGCAGCACTGACCATAGTCACCAGCACCTCCCCTCACACCCCCCCCAACACAAACTCCACAGTACCCACCTGGTAGAATGCAATGCCCTCCATCCTAACACAAGATCCCACAAAGCACCACCACCCTGGGTTATGTTGTGTGAAGCACAGGGACACTCTTGGGACTCTTAGCCAAACAACTGCCAGGACAACACTCCCAGCCATCCTGTCAGCACAGCCAGCCCACCCCACAGGGAAGCAGAGTCAAAAGGAAGGAAGCATGGGCATGCTGGGAAGGGGGTGGAGGCAATAGCATGATGGGAGTCGTAGTCACAGACATTGCTCAGCCTCACAACTGGCCCATCAACACCACCCTGAACCATGCTCACATCACAGGGAGTGGAGAAGGACACACAAGATGGCTGACACTGGCTACTGCTGTGGGGAGCACAAGGGCATGCTGGGAACTGCACACCAACCAACAGCAGGACACCACTGTCAGCCATCTTGCCATTGCCCTCACACCCACACACACTGAACTCCCCACAAAAGCAAGTAAGTATGGGAATGCTGGGAAGTGGGGTGGAGGCAATAGCATGATGGGAGTCACAGTCACAGACATAGCTCACCCCCACAACTGTCCCATCAACACCACCCTGAACCATGCTCACATCACAGGGAGTGGAGAAGGACTCACAAGATGGCTGACACTGGCTACTGCTGTGGGGAGCACAAGGCCCTGCTGCCAACTGTGCACCAACAAACAGCAGGACACCACTGACTGACATCCTGAGAGACAACTTACACTCCCTGCAATGCAAGCACGTTCCATGGTGGGATATCTGGCTGGCTGGGTGGGAAGGGGGACTTGCAGCACTGACCATAGTCACCAGCACCTCCCCTCACACCCCCCCAACACAAACTCCACAGTACCCACCTGGTAGAATGCAATGCCCTCCATCCTAACACAAGATCCCACAAAGCACCACCACCCTGTGTTATGTTGTGTGAAGCACAGGGACACTCTTGGGACTCTTAGCCAAACAACTGCCAGGACAACACTCCCAGCCATCCTGTCAGCACAGCCAGCCCACCCCACAGGGAAGCAGAGTCAAAAGGAAGGAAGCATGGGCATGCTGGGAAGGGGGTGGAGGCAATAGCATGATGGGAGTCGTAGTCACAGACATTGCTCTGCCTCACAACTGGCCCATCAACACCACCCTGAACCATGCTCACATCACAGGGAGTGGAGAAGGACTCACAAGATGGCTGACACTGGCTACTGCTGTGGGAGCACAAGGCCCTGCTGCCAACTGTGCACCAACTAACAGCAGGACACCACTGACTGACATCCTGAGAGACAACTTACACTCCCTGCAATGCAAGCACGTTCCATGGTGGGATAACTGACTGGGTGGGTGGGTGGGTGGGAAGGAGGTCTGGCTGTCAACCAAACACAATCAATGCAGACCATGTTCACACCCCAGAGAATACATAGAAATGCCCAAATAATGCAGGACAATGTGCCACACCAATATCAACCCCTGACTGTGACGACTTAGGACAATACAATGTACAGGCCCGCACCCCGAGGCACAGTCACAACTGTCAGGTGTGTCAACCACTGATGCCTGCAGAAACATGACATACATTGTTTGTGTCTCCCAAAAACAGGTGATGATAGGGACACAGCAGCAGACGCTGAGGAGTCCCAGTCCCAGGCTCAAGAGGATGCCGAGCTCACTGGCGTCGTACAGCCTCTGTCCTCCTCGGACGATGAAGAACAACCTGGCACATCCGGTGCAAGTCAACATGCTGCACCAGCAGGACCACCAGCTGCAGCACCAGCAGGTCCACCAGCTGCACCCCCTGCACCCACCCCTCCAACGACTGTCACCACGAATACCATCCCTGCCGACATGGACAGAATAAGGAACAACACCAGCGCAGTGACCCTGGACCAACCTGGGGCCATGGACACCACCACCACCACCAACCCCCAAGGTGGACCAGGGTTATCTGTGCGTGCAACTGCACACACTGCACATGTCAGCAGGGGTGGTGGGAGGGGTGGGAGACAGAGGTCGCTGCTTGCAGACGTTGCTGGTGTGCATGAAGACCCACAACTGGTACGCATAGCTGATGCGTACCAGTCCAGCACCGGAGAGCTCAGCCAGGTAGTGGGGCTCCTCAGAGACATCAAACAGCAGCAGGCTGCCCATCATGCCCGCTTGGACTCCCACATGTCCCACGTGGAGTCACACATGTCACGTGTGGACTCCCACATGACCCGCGTGGAGTCCAAGTGGGATGTACTACATGAGATGACGGCGGTGCACAGGGACATTTTACAATGCCTCCGCCAGATGAACAGCAACCAGTCCACACCTCCCTGTGTGCCAACAACATCTGGTACCGAACAAACTGCAACTGCCACAGGGAGGGAGGAGGACTCTGGCGGAGAGTCCCCTGCACCGCAGCAGCCTGCACTTGAGGGCCCCCCCCCAAGAAGAGGGGTCGTCCGAGGAGGGGAAAGTGAGAGGCTGATGGCCAAGCGCAACTCCCAGGAAGCCTGAACCTGTTCTGGATTTTCGCCTTTGTGCACAGACTGTTCACCCTGTTGATGGCAACACTACTCCCACACATTGCATGGGGAGTACAAGTTGGAACAATGTGTCAGACAACTGTGGCCCCGATACTGGGGATCCTGTCTACCTGGACTTTCTATTCATCTAGGAACTTGGGATTGCAAGATTCATGTACAGCACAATCCATCCTATGCACTATTATCACAGATGTATCACAATAAACACAATAATACACCATACTTGCCTCTGTCGTGATTCCAACGTGGGTGCTGTTATGGGGATGATGAACAACAAAATTACACTGTGTATGCGAACTGCAACAGCAAGGACAACACAGGCATGTGAGTACAGGCAACGTGACACATATGAGGGAGACACACCACCAGGGCTACACAACACATACACACCTAGGCCATCTGACTCATTGCCTACACTGATGTTGCCAGGGAAGACGGTGCAATGCACAGACACCACACCCATTCCCAGTTGTAGTCAAGTAGCCCACAGGTGCAGTAAGCAAATGGCAGTCAAATGTGTGACCACAGACAACGCACATCACTAAGTGAAGCACAGGTTTATTACACAGTAGCAACATGCCGTAACCACTACAGATGCAAGGTAACCCCACCTGGTAGCGGGCACACAGTCAACAACTGTAGACAGAAGGAAGTCCATGGGTGTGGCGCACATCACCTGTAGGGACACAACAGCTACCAGCCTGGATGTGCAATCACGTCGTCGGTGGACACAGTTGACCAAACGAATCTGAAAGTACCCTGTGAAGGACAGAAATGACACACAGTCAAAAGCAATGGAGTACAGGACAGAACAGCAAAACTCATGCACAATACATGTTACAAGATACCCACCCAGAACCAAGTTAGCATGTGAACACTGTTGGGGAGTACAGCCCACCTGTAAGCACACATCGCAACACACATCCAGTCAAGTAGCCCATGGACACACTCCAACAGCACCAGAGCACCACCCACACATCATGCCAACTCACATCATTGACATGACACCTCAGGATACTCACATTCAGCTAAAGAAGTTGGTGATGAGCTGTGTGCGGACATCACCATCACCATCATCATCATCATCGTCACTGGCATCGTGGTCCAGGCCAGGATCCTCCACAGGTGGCGGATGTTGGTCATCGTCATCCTGGATGAGAGGCAACTCCTTCCGCACTGCCAGGTTGTGGAGCATGCAGCAGACGATGATAATCTTGCACACTTTCGCAGGGGCATATGGGAGGGACCCTCCGGTCTTGTCCAGGCAGCGGAAGCGGCTCTTCAGGAGACCAAAGGTCCGCTCAATCACTCTCCTGGTCCGACCATGTGCCTCATTGTAGCGCATCTGGGCAGGTGTCACAGGGTTCCTGAGGGGTGTCAGCAACCACGGCATGTTGGGGTATCCCGAGTCACCTACGGACAGACAAGTGCACATCAGCTGACTTGGAAAAGTGGGCGGAATACTACAGATCAGATCACACACAATGGCACAAAGTCAGTACACACCGACAAGCCAGGCACGCTGGTTCTGCATCTGTGCCATCAACCTGGGGATGCGACTACTCCTCATCACAAAGGCATCGTGTGCTGAACCAGGGAAACGGGCACACACGTGTGTGATGGTCATGTCTGCAAGACACACCACCAGTGCATTGACCGAGTGGTAGTGCTTGCGGTTCCTGTAGGCCTGCTCCTGGGCCTGTGGTGGTACCAAAGCCACATGTGTCCCATCAATGGAGCCAATGACATGCGGCATCCTCCCCAGGGCATAAAAGTCACTCTTCACGTCAGTGAGTCGTCGCAGTCTAGGGAAATAGATGTACCGGTTCAGGAAGAGCAACATTGCCGCCAAGAAATCGCGGAGCACACGGCTGAACATGGTCTGTGACATCCCACCAGCAGACGCCACAGTATGTTGGAAGGTACCGGTGGCAAAGAAGTGTAGGGCTGCCATCACCTTCACCTTGGGGGTCAGCGCTGTAGGATACGGCCGGCCAGGCTGCAAATGTGGGGACAACTGCACTGCCAAATCCTCAATCAGCTGCCTGGTGAAGCGGTACCGTCGGATGCTGTCCCGTTCCACCATCGTTGCCAGGTCTGGGAATGGCCGATGGACAGCAGGAGCCCTGCAGTGCAGAGGAGAAGTAAGCAAGATCGTCAGTCACCCCACATATGCGGCATTGAACACACTCAAGATCCCAACATACATCATCATGAGGCACAACTACATGAAGTGTGCAGTACCGGAACGACATGTATGGTACATACATGGCCAACATCTGTCAACACGGTCCTACAGGTGGCATCAATTTGTCCCAGGTTGGCCCATTGGATATCATGATGCTGTGTCACAGTCACCCCCCAGTGACATGTGAGGACAGATGTGCCCCAGGCACCACAGCTCAACGACAGGCACATTCCCAGGGACCCTGTAATGCCACATGGACACTGGCATCACCTGGAGTATCATGTGTACACCACAACAAAACAAACATGACCCCCACAGGTAGTGGCCACACTTGCCATGGCAGGAGAGCCATGGACGTCTGTGACACACACGCACAACATCAGAGTCCATGCACACACAACGTGGATGTGGAGACTGTCTCCCATTGTGCACATGAAATCAGAGACATTGTAAACACTACATGCACAAAGACTGTGGAGGGCCATCACTATTGTGCCACTGGGACACCCTGGCTCAAACATACCGTCCCACATGGGACTCACGGGGTATGTGACATGACATACACAAACACCACTGTGAAATGTGACCATGGCACATGCACAGATATGAACAGTTGCACATCACAGTGGTCACGTACACGTAACACCCAGGATCCTGTCCCCATTAACACGTGCACAGCCTGGGGGTGGCTGCCCACAGGTGACACCCACAGGACAACATGTACACCAACATACACACAATAGGAAATGCAGCCTTACATGCCTTATGATAAGGTTTGGACAGGCTGTCGTGATGTAGGTGTGCCCCTCACTCCCTGGGAGCTATCTGTGGCTGGCATATGTCCATCTGAGATAGGCATGCTGACATATGCCAGTCACATGTACAGTGATGCGTTGAACAGCAATGGACCGATCGGTGCCTCCGGCCGGCCCATTGCATTCAATGTGTGCGGGTACGCGTTGTACCCCTGTGCGCGTTGAACAGCAATGGACCGATCGGTGCCTCCGGCCGGCCCATTGCATTCAATGTGTGCGGGTACGCGTTGTACCCCTGTGCGCGTTGAACAGCAATGGACCGATCGGTGCCTCCGGCCGGCCCATTGCATTCAATGTGTGCGGGTACGCGTTGTACCCCTGTGCGCGTTGAACAGCAATGGACCGATCGGTGCCTCCGGCCGGCCCATTGCATTCAATGTGTGCGGGTACGCGTTGTACCCCTGTGCGCGTTGAACAGCAATGGACCGATCGGTGCCTCCGGCCGGCCCATTGCATTCAATGTGTGCGGGCACGCGTTGTACCCCTGTGCGCGTTGAACAGCAATGGACCGATCGGTGCCTCCGGCCGGCCCATTGCATTCAATGTGTGCGGGTACGCGTTGTACCCCTGTGCGCGTTGAACAGCAATGGACCGATCGGTGCCTCCGGCCGGCCCATTGCATTCAATGTGTGCGGGTACGCGTTGTACCCCTGTGCGCGTTGAACAGCAATGGACCGATCGGTGCCTCCGGCCGGCCCATTGCATTCAATGTGTGCGGGTACGCGTTGTACCCCTGTGCGCGTTGAACAGCAATGGACCGATCGGTGCCTCCGGCCGGCCCATTGCATTCAATGTGTGCGGGTACGCGTTGTACCCCTGTGCGCGTTGAACTGCAATGGACCGATCGGTGCCTCCGGCCGGCCCATTGCATTCAATGTGTGCGGGTACGCGTTGTACCCCTGTGCGCGTTGTACAGCAATGGACCGATCGGTGCCTCCGGCCGGCCCATTGCATTCAATGTGTGCGGGTACGCGTTGTACCCCTGTGCGCGTTGAACAGCAATGGACCGATCGGTGCCTCCGGCCGGCCCATTGCTTTCAATGTGTGCGGGTACGCGTTGTACCCCTGTGCGCGTTGTACTGCAATGGACCGATCGGTGCCTCCGGCCGGCCCATTGCATTCAATGTGTGCGGGTACGCGTTGTACCCCTGTGCGCGTTGAACAGCAATGGACCGATCGGTGCCTCCGGCCGGCCCATTGCATTCAATGTGTGCGGGTACGCGTTGTACCCCTGTGCGCGTTGTACAGCAATGGACCGATCGGTGCCTCCGGCCGGCCCATTGCATTCAATGTGTGCGGGTACGCGTTGTACCCCTGTGCGCGTTGTACCTCAATGGACCGATCGGTGCGCACCCATTGACAATGGGCTTGCCTGGCAACGGACGCGTTTTCGAATATTCGAACGAGTCGGTTGCTGGAAAATCAGTTGGTCACCCACAACAATGTTGCAAAATCATGTATGTCATGAAGTTGAAATTTTGAAGGATGCTGTGGGCGTGTTTTGGTGCTGCTATTCCATGGATTGGCCAGATTCAGAAGATGCAAACGACTTGGACCTATCACTTTGGACACAAGGGACAGTATCTGCCTCTCCAGCACATATATATTGCTGCATGTTCCCCTGAGAGCCCACTTGCCTGCACTACATGCTCCAGGACGACATCTGCCACTGCACTGCTGCTGTCTCTGCCCCTCTGGACCCTGCAATGGCACGTACTGTGGAGAGAGCCCCAGCCTTCAGCCTTGAAGAGAACCAGGCCCTGCTGGACAGCCTACTTCCACAGTACAGCAAGCTGTATGGGACACCAGGGGAGCAGGTGAGTGTTCTGTGCACTGCCTTTCTGAATGTGCATTTTGTCTGACTAGCAAGGCTGAGAGTCAGCACACCACTGGCTAGCAGGCTCACTGAGTAGTTGTCACCCCCCATAGTGTGTAGTGACTTGCACTGGACAGGTATGGTGCAGTGACAGTGCTTCTGAACAGGGTTTTACTCCCCATGCAATGATACCATGTAGTGACTTCTGGAAAACTGTCCATGGGCAGCCGTGCACTGCCTGTGTACACCATGTGCCCCTGTGATTGCGACATGTATATGCAACTGTGTCATGCACGGATATGTTGCATGTGTAGTAATGGCCTTATCACTTTGTCATCCTGACAGGCTTCTGCCCATCGGAAGCATGAGATCTGGAAGGACATCGTCCGGGCTGTCCGGTCCGTGGGGGTCTACAAGCGCCGGATCCGCAACTGCCAAAAGAGGTGGCAGGACCTTCGGGGCTGGACCCGGAGGATTGCACGGGTCCAGCTGAAGCTGTCGCCTCCTCGCAGGAGGGGCGGAACACGGACCCTGACCCCCCACATGCTCAGGATCCTGGCGGTGGTCTTTCCAGACCTGGATGGGCAGCTGAAGGCCAGAGAGCAGCAAGGAGGGGTGAGTCAAAGACTGCACTGTGTACTCTGTCTAACATGCTATGTGCCCTCCTCGGGCCAGGTTGAACTGCCACAGTACAGCAGTCATGTTGTCCAGGAGCCATGTCCCTCTATTGTGCACTGCCCACTCCTCATCTGATACCCAGGTGTGGCCCTTACATGCAGGGAATTCTGTCACTTAGGACTGTGTCCTTGCAGTTTGCTTGACTCAAGGTGGGAGACAGCATCTGTTTCCCTGACTCTGTGGTGGGCATCATGGGTGGGTCCATTGCTTACACAATGCCTGTATTCTGACATGTATTCAGCGTGTTACTTTGATCTGTGGTCCAATTGCTGAGCTGATCCACCACATGTGGCTGGGGTACCTGGCACACACCCATGCTGCGGGTGGGAACAATGTTCGGGCCCCAGGAGTATGTATATGACGTGTGTCACACATACTTAGCCAGCTGCCTACAGTCCAGGGCTCATCCCTCATTCATGTGGGGCTGGACAGTCATGCCTACTCCAGGCCATACAATACACTCTGTACTCCCACTCCCGTGTATCAGAGGACACATTGTGCACAGTGATTTGACCCCTCAGGTGTCTGCCTCTGTGTCAGTGTGCTGTGGATTAGTCGCCAGGACTGCTGTGGAGTTTCTTGGTAGGGGCTCAGCATGCCACTGGAGATGTGACCATAGGAGACGATACTTGTGTGACACATAGGTGTCTGATCAGCTGCCCATGCAGACTGGGGCATGTAAATGTGAAGTTCAGGCAGCTGTTCCCCATGCACAGCAGAGTGTGAGGGGCTCAGGTTCAGAGGGTAGTGTCACAGGTCTCCCATATGTCCAATAGGTATGACCTGGACAGATGAGGGTTAAGAGGATGTGTTGTGGGGGGATGTACATGTGCACTTGTGCAGCTCCAGGACTTGCATTCCCCATGACCTACTATTGTGACACAGTGCAGAGTGTTGTTGTCTGGCTGCAAAGTCATACATCACTGAGACAGTGATGTATGACTTTGCAGTCATGCCTCCGCCATGGCATGTGTCTACTGATTGGTGATCCTGCAGGGGAGTGACATGTGCTACATGCACACCATAGTGGCGCTGGCTATCAGGACATGGGTGCATCATGGTGTCTGTCGCTGGTATGCATCACATGCATTTCCTATTTGACTCTGGGCATCCCTTACATCCGTAAACCTGTACTGACTCAGTGGCAAGAGCTGTGATGTGTCCACACCGTGTCCTCTGCACTGTCCAACTACTGTGTACTTGGTGCATGTGTCAACACTGGGGTGTTGCAATCCAACAGACACCAGACAGATGGGTGCAAGGCCATGTGGGATGTGAGTGCCATGCTTGGCATCAGACTGACAATTGACTTCTCCTGTTCAATTAGGGCACTTTTAGCAATGTACAACTAATGATGCCAGGGCTTGCTCTGTAATGTGCTGTGCTCACAGTGGTGTGTGCGTTTGGTGCAGGTGACTGATGTCTGTCTGTTTCCCCATTGTTTGCAGATACATCCACGGCCACGGAAGGGGACAGCTCCACGGACCAGGAGGAGCCGGAGAGCCAGACTGGGTCAGCAGCCGAGGAGTGGTCGGAGGGACCCAGTGGCACGGAGGGCGAGGGGAGCCACACCGAGGAGTCCTCAGCAGCATCCACCTCAGCTGAGGACCAGAGCAACTCGGAGGATGACTCCCTTGTGGAGGCGGGTGTCAGCAGCCACCACACCCCAGCTAGTGTTGCTGTCCCCGCCACCACCAGCACCACCACCGCCCTCCCATCGGCTCCCATTCCCCAGGTCCGTGGAGGCTCCCATGTCCGGGAGCGTGTCTCCTTTGGGCCAGGCACCGCACCCCCTGCCCCTGTGTCCCCTGCTGCCCTGAGTGAGGAGTCTGTGTACCTCCTTCGCCAGCTCCATGTAGGGCAGACAGCCATGCTGAGTGTCCTCCATGCGCACACCGCGCTGTTGACTCAGCTGGTGTCGTTCATGGAGGGCATCTCATCGGGCATGTCTGACCTACAGAGGGGCAATAGGTCCATGGACTCCTCCCTGACGGCAGCAGTGTCCCTCCTCAAACGGTCCCTCACCCCTCCTGCCTCTGCTCCATCCACACTCCCCAGCACCTTACCCATCCCAGGCACACACACACCGGCACAGGCACACACCAGCACACACACATCCAGCACACTGACACACACGCCAATGACAAAACGCACACGCACGCACATTCAGGGGACTGAAGCCAGACTCACAGGGGATGGGGCCCTGGAACACACACACGCATCCACATGCACTGCGCAGTCCTCAGTTCCCTCTCCCTCCAAAGCACCCTCCCTTGCCTCACCTGCAACCCCAAAGTCACAGCAGCTCTTCCTCTGTGACCTCGGCCTCTTCCCCACCGATGAAGCTGCTCCAGCATCCCGGGGGAAGAGGAAGCCCACCCACACGGAGCAGAGTGCCCCTCGCCCCCGGACACCCTCCCCCAGGCGCAGACGGACTGAGGCCCCCACCCGCAAGTCCCCCGGAGTGCTAAGAGCAAGACCCCGCCACCGCCCTGCAGCTCAGGCACAAGGTCTCCGTCCTCCATCCCTCAGGCCCCCACTGCACAGGTGCCCCCACCACACCCTGCCCCAGGTTCCCCCACCCACAGATATACCATCCCCAAGATGCTCCGGCCTTCTCCCCCTGCCACTTGCTCTCCCAGCACCACACCCCCCGCTGCGCTTGTCTGTGCCACTGATGTGGTGAGGGTGTCCTCCCCCTCTGTCCAACCCACCTTGCCTGTTCCCCATTCTCCTCCCCTGGAGGTAGGCACTGCAGTGGAGTCCACTACCGCCCTGTCTGACTTGGGCACTGCAGTGGCGGACCTGTCCACCCCATCTGCAGGGTCCACTGCAGTTGTGCCGGCACCCACGACATCTGTGTCATGCCCCCCAGTTGTGCCGGCACACACCATGTCAGACACCTCCACTGCAGTTGTCAGTGGCTCTCCAGCACCCACCACCCCTTCCCTGACTCCCCCTGGTGAGCCCTGATCCTGTCCCTGCGGTGCCTGGCCTGCCCCCCGGTTGCCCCTCCTAGTGGATTGTCCCTGGTATTGTGCAGGCATGCGTAGGGTGACATCTGCCAGTGTCACCCTGTTTGAACTTTGACAATGGACTGGCCATTGGCCTTTGCTCTAATTTCTTCTGGACGTCGTTATCAAACAACACATATGCTGAATAAAGCAACTTTCTTTTCTCTAGTGCTCATGCTTCAGATGTACATGTTGTTGGTGCAGCTAACCATGCCCTTGCTGCAGTGATGGTGATATCTGGTCTCATGATTATGAAGTGTTACTGTGCAGGAACCCATGTGGTCCAGGGGGAATGTGTCCTATCATGTGGTGTATCCATGTCATCAATAGCAGCATCTGAGGGTGTCATGTGTTCAGTATTTGGCAATGGGTTTCCTACTTACATTGGCAATTTCATATCTGTGGCTTCCACCCCTGCACATCTGTTGTGCCTGCCATCGTTGCATTTGTCTACTTCCCTGACCGTGTTGCCATCTCCAGTGGACATGCAGGTTTGGGCATCAATGGGGAGGGACTCATCCGTGTAGTCAGTGCAACATTGCTATACAAGTGTGTTGGATCTGTGCTGATGATTCCGTTGGCACATCCATGACCAGGCTGATGTGATGGGAGCCCTCATTTGGTGCTAATTGTTTATTGTGTGACCAAGTGCTCAGCTGACATGATGGGGCCCTACTGAGGCAACATATGGCACAGCTTTCCTCACACAGGAGTGGAGTCCCCTCATGGCAGTGTGTACACGTGTGACATTGCCTGCGCCCAAGGTGTGTGTTGTATGTGCATGTCTGTGTGTTCACTTCCATTCATCTGCGCATGCTGTGATCCCTAGTGTTGTACCTGTTTGTGATGCTTGCTGACTTGAGCTATGTTCCCCCAAAGTCTTCTCCCTGTGTTCTCTGTGATGTGGGTGCATGGCACATTACTGGTCATCAGGGTGTCACCCATAGGTGTGTTTGCTGTCAGGGCAGAGTTTGTGTGCAGACGCAGATGGGTCACAGTCAGGTTTCCCTTTGGCACTTGTTGTTTGCCCCTGTCATGTGATTTCCAGTTTGTGTTATCTTTCAGTGATTGTGACACGTTGTGTGTGTGACTGCTGGCACTCCTTAGGGTCCGGGCTGCAATGTTGGTTGTTGTCTATGTGTGTTCTTTGTGGGTGACCTTGGCTTCTTCATTGGTGTGTGACTGTGGCTGGGATCCCATTGGTCGGTGTGGTATTGCCGTCATGTCCATGTACAGCGTAGTGTGCAGTGTGTCAGACATTCAGGAGTCTTGTTGAGTGTCCATGTGTGATGTGTTTCTACACCTTGGTTCCCACCCACCACCCTGGAATAGTCATGGGTGCATGTGCAATGTCACCAGTGCATGTGTACTTCACTGCTGCACATTGTTGGAGGTCGAGGGGTGTGGTCTTGAGTGTGTGCAGATGAGAGTTGTTGCCCGGCTAGTCCCCTGCCTCCATGTTGGCCTTGGCTTACTGGCCATGCTGATTGATTTGTGCTTGTGTAGGTGTGATGGTAGTTAGTTGCTCAGGACACCTGACTGTGGTTCACAGTGTGATCGACATTTAGCTTTGTCATCACAGTGGTATTTTTATTCAGCCCAGGGTCACCACATTGTGGGGGCCCTGGGGGTGGTGCTGTGGTGTGTCTGTGACTTGCTGTGTCAGTTGTTGTTCCTACGTGCCTGTGTGACATGTGTGTTTTGTGCTCCCTCTCACCTGTCAATGCCTGCTTGCCTACATAGGGGATTTGGATCCATGAGTTACCTTAGTGTGGCAGTGTATGCACATCTGTATGATTGGTATTCAGCTCTCCTCATGTGTTGTGTTGTTGCCTGGGGACACTGGCACCCCCACCCCTCACCTGCTGTGTATGATGACAGTGTTGGTCTGCCTGTTTGTGTTTGTGCATCTGCACCACTGCATTGGCATATCTTGGGTGTGCCATTGGCTGTATGTTGTTTGGTGTGTTTCCCCTGCTGTCCCTGGGACTCCTAGGTCATCGGTCAGCACAGTGATCATGGTTTGTGTGTCCCATTGCTGCCATGGTATGGTATCTGTTCACCTCACATCTGCTGTCTCCACAGGGTATCTGCATTTGTGTGCCCATTGGTGCAAATATGTGGTTCTGCATTCTGATGGTCACTTCTGTCATTGTGTCATTGATGACTGTTGACGGTCTCAGCCCCCATGGGTGTTGTTTGTCTGCACATGGCCAAAGGAATGTTTCATTTGCACTGCAGTATTTGGCTCCCCCAATTTATGTTGCAATGGGACACATACACTACTTTGCCACAGATGAGTTTTTGGTTCTGTGACCAGGAATGATCCATGCAGTTTGGCAGTTGCAGCTCTTTCTTTGTCAACAATTACCTTTTGGTCACTGTGATGATGAGGGTGTAGACCCCATTGCCACAATGGTCAAAATGTGCTTCAGCTATGGACCCCACACTTACCTTTTGGTCACTGTGATGATGGGGGTTTAGACCCCATTGCCACAATGGTCAAAATGTGCTTCAGCTATGGACCCCACACTTGCCTTTTGGTCACTGTGATGATGGGGGTTTAGACCCCATTGCCACAATGGTCAAAATGTGCTTCAGCTATGGACCCCACACTTGCCTTTTGGTCACTGTGATGATGGGGGTTTAGGCCCCATTGCCACAATGGTCATGGGCTGCTTGCATTGTGGGTGCCACACACATATATGTGTGGCACATGTGCTAGGGGGTCACATTGTATGTTCAAAGTCATGTTCGGTGTTGTAGGCATTTGACACAGCCTGCTCACACGCTTGTCATGGTGGTGGGGGGATGTCTTAATCTTGCATTCCCTAGGTTGTGGTGTGCTTGTTGTGTCATGCATTGTCCATCCTATGAGTGGGGGTGGTAGTAGTGGTAGGCATCCAGCCCCCCTGGCTAAGGGTGGTAGTAGTGGTAGGCTTCCTGCCCCCCTGGCTAAGGGTGGTAGTAGTGGTGGGCATCCTGCCCCCCCTGGGTGAGGGTGGTAGTAGTGGTAGGCATCCTGCCCCCCTGGCTAAGGGTGGTAGTAGTGGTAGGCATCCAGCCCCCCTGGCTAAGGGTGGTAGTAGTGGTGGGCATCCTGCCCCCCCTGGGTGAGGGTGGTAGTAGTGGTAGGCATCCTGCCCCCCCTGGGTGAGGGTGGTAGTAGTGGTAGGCATCCTGCCCCCTGGCTAAGGGTGGTAGTAGTGGTGGGCATCCTGCCCCCCTGGGTGAGGGTGGTAGTAGTGGTGGGCATCCTGCCCCCTGGCTAAGGGTGGTAGTAGTGGTGGGCATCCTGCCCCCCTGGGTGAGGGTGGTAGTAGTGGTAGGCATCCTGCCCCCCGTGGGTGAGGGTGGTAGTAGTGGTAGGCATCCTGCCCCCTGGCTAAGGGTGGTAGTAGTGGTGGGCATCCTGCCCCCCCTGGGTGAGGGTGGTAGTAGTGGTGGGCATCCTGCCCCCCCTGGGTGAGGGTGGTAGTAGTGGTAGGCATCCAGCCCCCCTGGCTAAGGGTGGTAGTAGTGGTGGGCATCCTGCCCCCCTGGCTAAGGGTGGTAGTAGTGGTGGGCATCCTGCCCCCCCTGGGTGAGGGTGGTAGTAGTGGTGGGCATCCTGCCCCCCCGGGGTGAGGGTGGTAGTAGTGGTAGGCATCCTGCCCCCCTGGCTAAGGGTGGTAGTAGTGGTGGGCATCCTGCCCCCCTGGGTGAGGGTGGTAGTAGTGGTAGGCATCCAGCCCCCCTGGCTAAGGGTGGTAGTAGTGGTGGGCATCCTGCCCCCCTGGGTGAGGGTGGTAGTAGTGGTGGGCATCCTGCCCCCTGGCTAAGGGTGGTAGTAGTGGTGGGCATCCTGCCCCCCTGGGTGAGGGTGGTAGTAGTGGTAGGCATCCTGCCCCCCTGGGTGAGGGTGGTAGTAGTGGTAGGCATCCTGCCCCCTGGCTAAGGGTGGTAGTAGTGGTGGGCATCCTGCCCCCCTGGGTGAGGGTGGTAGTAGTGGTAGGCATCCAGCCCCCCTGGCTAAGGGTGGTAGTAGTGGTGGGCATCCTGCCCCCCTGGGTGAGGGTGGTAGTAGTGGTGGGCATCCTGCCCCCTGGCTAAGGGTGGTAGTAGTGGTGGGCATCCTGCCCCCCTGGGTGAGGGTGGTAGTAGTGGTAGGCATCCTGCCCCCCGTGGGTGAGGGTGGTAGTAGTGGTAGGCATCCTGCCCCCCTGGCTAAGGGTGGTAGTAGTGGTGGGCATCCTGCCCCCCTGGGTGAGGGTGGTAGTAGTGGTGGGCATCCTGCCCCCCCTGGGTGAGGGTGGTAGTAGTGGTAGGCATCCAGCCCCCCTGGCTAAGGGTGGTAGTAGTGGTGGGCATCCTGCCCCCCTGGGTGAGGGTGGTAGTAGTGGTGGGCATCCTGCCCCCTGGCTAAGGGTGGTAGTAGTGGTGGGCATCCTGCCCCCCTGGGTGAGGGTGGTAGTAGTGGTAGGCATCCTGCCCCCCGTGGGTGAGGGTGGTAGTAGTGGTAGGCATCCTGCCCCCCTGGCTAAGGGTGGTAGTAGTGGTGGGCATCCTGCCCCCCCTGGGTGAGGGTGGTAGTAGTGGTAGGCATCCTGCCCCCCGTGGGTGAGGGTGGTAGTAGTGGTAGGCATCCTGCTCCCCGTGGGTGAGGGTGGTGGTAGTGGTAGGCATCCTGCCCCCCTGGCTAAGGGTGGTAGTAGTGGTGGGCATCCTGCCCCCCCTGGGTGAGGGTGGTAGTAGTGGTAGGCATCCTGCCCCCTGGCTAAGGGTGGTAGTAGTGGTGGGCATCCTGCCCCCCTGGGTGAGGGTGGTAGTAGTGGTGGGCATCCTGCCCCCCTGGCTAAGGGTGGTAGTAGTGGTGGGCATCCTGCCCCCCCGGGTGAGGGTGGTAGTAGTGGTGGGCATCCAGCCCCCCTGGCTAAGGGTGGTAGTAGTGGTGGGCATCCTGCCCCCCCTGGGTGAGGGTGGTAGTAGTGGTGGGCATCCTGCCCCCCTGGCTAAGGGTGGTAGTAGTGGTGGGCATCCTGCCCCCCTGGGTGAGGGTGGTAGTAGTGGTAGGCATCCTGCCCCCCGTGGGTGAGGGTGGTAGTAGTGGTAGGCATCCTGCCCCCCTGGCTAAGGGTGGTAGTAGTGGTGGGCATCCTGCCCCCCTGGGTGAGGGTGGTAGTAGTGGTAGGCATCCAGCCCCCTGGCTAAGGGTGGTAGTAGTGGTGGGCATCCTGCCCCCCTGGGTGAGGGTGGTAGTAGTGGTGGGCATCCTGCCCCCTGGCTAAGGGTGGTAGTAGTGGTGGGCATCCTGCCCCCCTGGGTGAGGGTGGTAGTAGTGGTAGGCATCCTGCCCCCGTGGGTGAGGGTGGTAGTAGTGGTAGGCATCCTGCCCCCTGGCTAAGGGTGGTAGTAGTGGTGGGCATCCTGCCCCCCTGGGTGAGGGTGGTAGTAGTGGTGGGCATCCTGCCCCCCTGGGTGAGGGTGGTAGTAGTGGTAGGCATCCAGCCCCCCTGGCTAAGGGTGGTAGTAGTGGTGGGCATCCTGCCCCCCTGGGTGAGGGTGGTAGTAGTGGTGGGCATCCTGCCCCCTGGCTAAGGGTGGTAGTAGTGGTGGGCATCCTGCCCCCCTGGGTGAGGGTGGTAGTAGTGGTAGGCATCCTGCCCCCCGTGGGTGAGGGTGGTAGTAGTGGTAGGCATCCTGCCCCCCTGGCTAAGGGTGGTAGTAGTGGTGGGCATCCTGCCCCCCCTGGGTGAGGGTGGTAGTAGTGGTGGGCATCCTGCCCCCCTGGGTGAGGGTGGTAGTAGTGGTAGGCATCCAGCCCCCCCTGGCTAAGGGTGGTAGTAGTGGTGGGCATCCTGCCCCCCTGGCTAAGGGTGGTAGTAGTGGTAGGCATCCTGCCCCCCTGGCTAAGGGTGGTAGTAGTGGTAGGCATCCTGCCACCCTGGCTAAGGGTGGTAGTAGTGGTAGGCTTCCTGCCCCCCTGGCTAAGGGTGGTAGTAGTGGTGGGCATCCTGCCCCCCCTGGGTGAGGGTGGTAGTAGTGGTGGGCATCCTGCCCCCCTGGCTAAGGGTGGTAGTAGTGGTGGGCATCCTGCCCCCCCTGGGTGGGGTGGTAGTAGTGGTAGGCATCCAGCCCCCCTGGCTAAGGGTGGTAGTAGTGGTAGGCATCCAGCCCCCCCTGGGTTGGGGTGGTGGCGCGCATTCAGGCCCCTGTGTGCATATGTGGCATTGGTGATGGGCATCCCGCCCCTATGGTGCTGCTGTTGCTGGTGTAAGTATATTCAGATTCCCAGTGTATGTGTGTGATGTGTCGTGTACGTGTTGTATGTGTTTTGTGGTTGGTGTCTGACTTACCTTCTGCGCCGTACGCGTCCGTGCCTGTTCCGGTAGTAGATGTAGAATATTGGTATGATCGGGACGAAGGGATTCATGGTTGGTTCGTGTCGTTCGTCCTTCTCGTTGCTTCGCGTCGTCCTCGTCGCTTGGCTTCGTCCTCGTCGCTTCGCTTCGTCCTCGTCGCTTCGCGTCGTCCTCGTCGGTGCTGTGTTCGTCTCGTAGCCGTGGATCGTGTTGTGGCGCGATTCGGAGCTTATGTGCGCCTCTCCCGGATGCTTTGACGTGCCGTGCGTAGCGACGGGTTCGGCGCGTACGGAAAGCGCATCGTACTTGTCCGGCCGGACGGGGCTGCATTTTCCCTTCCGTGCGACTCGATTCGGCGTTTCCCGGATTCGCCTCGGTCGGAGAACAGGACCTGGTTTGGGTGAGTACGGCTCGGCCGGAATTTTTGCTGTTGTGCGCATCGTACTTGCTCGTTCGGTGTGCTGTACGGATCGGTCGGGAAACTGGCTTTCGCATGGCTTTTTCCCGACCGAATAGTATTGGGTGCGCCTCCGACCGAGATCGG
>CAWUFW010027493.1:0-26423 GCA_963921515.1 Calotriton arnoldi | reverse complement strand
ACCATATTGTAATTTGAAACAAAAACATGCAAAATAAATAAATAAAGTACTACATAACAATGTAAATAAAATGAACTGAAGAGGGGTGTGCCTGTCACCGACTGTTCAAGCTTGCAGATTAAATTAGGTGTGCCTGTCACCGAGCGTACATGCCAACTAATTGAAGCACTTGAAATACCATACTGAGAAGAAAAATCAAAAAACATAAATTCTCCTGCTAAGATGGCCGCTGCTGGCGTGCCAATGGGCTCATAGAGTCCCTATTGACCTGCACACGTCCCAGTGCCATTGCAAGCATCTCTGTAAAAGTGTGTGACGGAGCACACAGCTTGCAATGTCAACCAATCAAGACCGGGAGGGCTTGAACATAGCATTCGAGTAGTTGTGAAAAAGCTGCACGCTGTTGAGGAGACACACGCTGACAAATAATGCTGAAACGCCGGAGGGTGCCGGTTTGGCGGTGTACTCACTGGATACTTGCTGCGTGTGCAGTCACACTGGGCGCGTGGGAGCACAAGGAGACCTGCTGCATGTGCAGTCACACTGATTTGCCCTAGACAAAGTTAAGCAATACACAATTCATTCCGAAAACATCTGGCATAAATGGAAGTGCGACAATGAACATCTGTAGCTGCAGGGCGAATAAGACTACCACAACGTATATAAACTGATCCACTTACGTTGCTCTGTGAAGCATCTGTGTGGGTGGGGGCTTGACCAAAGTCGACGCCAACTTGTACAATTGAAAATGATGACACGGACTCAACTTGCAGGCAACTTGTTGCCGTGCTTACTCTTCCTTAAGATAAAGCCCAGAACCAGTGGTGAGTCCAACCTTCCTCTGCTCCCAACCATCGAGTACAGAGGGTGGAATGTTGGGCACAACGTGCTGGCAAACAGATATGCTCTGGAACATATATTCTAGTCTTAGAACACAACAGTGATGATGTGGTTGAAGTCTGAGGCGCCACCCCAAGATATTGACTGGGTAAAGATTGATCGAACGACCCAAGAACAGAAGGCAACAATTCAAGGCATATTATGAGAGATTGTTACAGGCATTCAAACAGTTTAGTGGAATAGAAACTCTGGAGTCTAAAGATATGGGACATTTTGTGTCCAGGTTTGTGACAGGATTGAGGCCCTAGATTAGTATGATGATTCAACAGCATCTGATTTTTTGGCAGTATAAATCTGTTGATGAGATTTTGCGATATGCCAAATACTGCAATGATGCAATTGCAATGAGGCAGAAAAAGTTAAAGGAAGAGTTAATGGTGGTACAAATGAAGGCTGCTCAGAGAGGAATTCAAAATCCATTGTTTATAGGGAATGCCCCTCCAATGCAGAGTGTATCAACAGAGAGCTCCAGCAAAGCAGGGTGGAGGTGGATTTCAGCCACAAGATAGAGGTCGGGTGTCCCTATTGATCCGAGTACTGGAATTGATGTAGTGACATTGAAGAAGTCCATGCCACTACTGCAATAGGTTGGGGCATTGGAAGCGAGAATGTTGTCTTAATTCAGCAAATCAGGGTCAAAGTTCAGGGTTTGTGCCACCTCAGAACAGTAATTCCATGCAGCAACAAAATGTACCTAGACCTAGATCTCAGTATTTGAATGTGCCACAAGCCCCAGTGATGTAGGTTCCTCAACCTCCGATGCCACAGCATGCTGCAAATGTACCCAGATTTTCCTCAAACCAGATTTCGAATTTGAATCAGAATGCTTTCCAGAATAATAATAATTTCTAACAATTTCCTATGGGCCTCATTTACAAGAAAGTAACGCAGTGCGCTGCAGCAAGTCATTTGGCTGGGCCGTCTTTGCTACTTTCAAAGAACAGGGATGCGTCATATTTACAACAATATGATGGATCCCTGTGCTGGCGCACAAACGGCTGCCATGTGCCAACACAGGTACCATTGCACCGTGGTGCAAGGGTGCCTGCATTGTTTTTGTGAAGGAAGGTGTCTTGAGAGGTGTTTTCCTCTTTCAATGCATGCTACAGAATGCAGCACGCATAGAAAGAGGAAAAACAAAGAGAAATAAAAGTATTTCTCCTCCTTGCACCTCCTTACGCTTCCCCTTGGGAGATGTAGGATTCTGATGCATTCCTAGGTTTACTAAACAATGTAAATCTGGGAATGTGGCAGAATCCATGGGTGTTGCATGGGGACACCCACAACAACACCCATGGCATGCCCCTTTCATGCAAAGTGCTGCGTGAAAAGTGGATGTATTTACATGCAGGGTGGCTTTAAGCAGCCTTGTAAATATGGAGCACCAAACTGCACCACCGGTGCGTCAAAAAAAGTGATGCACCGGCGGTGCAAAGGGCTTGTAAATATGCCCCTATGTTTCAGACAAGTGAAAATTTCAGCTACGATCAGTCCTCATGACAGTTTCTGAGGTGGGAGGAAGATTGCTTGCTTGGCGCAGTGTTGGAGGTAGACCAGAGTGGCCCATTTATAAATGCTGAGGTATATGGCTACGATGTATCATTTTTGATTGATACTGGTGCACTCCGTTCTACTGTGAGATCAGTGGAAGTCACAAACCTACCCCTATCGGGAAGAATTATCCAAGTCGTTGAAGTCGTTGGAGTTGCTAATCAACAAATGAAGAATCCCATTACTGAGGATGCTCCTGTAAAGATTGGGGGTTTTGAGGATAATCATCAGTTCATGGTCTGTGATTCAAGTCCTGTGAGTTTGTTAGGATGCGATTTGTTATGCAAAATGAATTGCACTATATTGTACCCCGAAAGGAATAGAGCTACAGACTCATGATGAGGACATTTCTTTTAAATTGGCAAATCAGAATCCAATTATCAGAATGTATACGATGATGACGACAGAAGATTTGCCTTTACATTTCAAAGATTCAGTGAGACCAGAAGTTTGGGATTTTTCAAGAAAGGACATTGGACTCATTTAAGGAGTTGAGCCTGTCTGTATACAAATAAAACTGAATATGGAATATCCCAGAGCATTGAAGTATAATTTGACCCCAGAAATGATTGCTGGAATAACTCAGGTGATCGAGACAATGAATCAACAAGGTATACTGAAAGAAATCATGGGTAGTCAATGTAACTCACCCATTAAGTGGCCTGCAGGAGCCTAGCGGTAAATACTGCATATTGCAGGACGTTTGCAAAATCACTAATATTGCGATCCTTGTTGTCCCGTGGTACCAAATCCTGCTGTAATTTTGTTTCAAGTTCCATGTGAGGCTGAGTGGTTTACTGTTATTGATTTGTGCCAGGCATTCTTCTCCATACCCTTGCATGAGGACAGTCGTATGAAGAAGTGTCCTAGAGTGTTCTCAGTTGCTTTCATTCATTAATAGTGGATGAGGAGAGTTTCTTACCCTTACCAGCCTGTCCAAAAATGACCAACAGACAGTCTTAGAACATTAAGAAATTGTTCCTGTCAGATCAATGAGCTCTGCTTTTCTCACATTAAGAATGTGAGAGGCTTAGTCCACTGGTCTGAGAAGAGGGGCGCAGATGAGATGGAACCAGCTCCTGATCCAGCTGAAACCGTTTCCCAACCTTCAGATCAGTTTGTGGACCTGTGTGCAGTATACTCCAATCCTGCAAAACTCGCCTGCAAGACTCTGTCATAAACAAAGAAACTAACTGATCTACGATCTATGATAGTCACAAAAAGGGACTTTTTGCAAAAGTTCAAAATAGCCTAGGTGGAGACTTGTTAAAGCAGGGGGAAGGATGTGGGACAGCAAAGGCAAATAGATCAAAGACCTAAGATTACAAAAATAACCTCAGTAGCCTGTCAGTCACATCTTAGTGTGCAACATACAGGAGTTTTCACAAACTCTTCCTTCGGGAATTCAAGGAGTTGCAAAGTATGAAAAGACACTGGAGGAAGAACCCCTTTTTACACCCTGTGATAATGTTCTCCTGGTGTTCGGTGATACCGGATGATGTGTAAAGTCACTAATCATCCTGAAAAGATATAGCTTGTTGCCTAAAACAGCCATTTTCCTGAATCCCTCTCCTCTCAACTTCCATGCCATTGATGGAGCATGATTTTTAAAAATAAAATCTGCTCGATGAAATTCATCTAGTGCATGTTTATTAACAAAACTCGTGGTTTTCACTAATATTTTGTAAGAGATTGTACAGCAAGTGAAATGTGCACAAGGCACAAAAGTTGATTTTCTTAGTTGAACAATGATGAAAATAATGCTAACTGAATGTTATTCTGTCTTCCTAACTGCAGAAAAATAAACAACAAAGAATCTGCTTTTATTCTTCGTGAAAGTAGTGTAGGCTTTTTGAAATTATTCTCTGTTTTGTTAAAATACTGTGGGCCCCAAGAATTGCTAGGGGATGTGCTTTTCCGTGCTCCTGACCTTCAATTGATATACATGCTTTTTCAAAAGTATAGATATTTAGCCTGTTTCTAAAAGTCTTTTAGAGTTCTTTCCTGCCTAGGCGAGGGTTGTAGATGGTATGAATGTAACTATTGCTAGATTTAGTATACAAATGTATCTAGGTTCTTCCTTCTTCCTCTCTTGGAAGTTGTACAATTTTTAGGCAAAGAGTGTTTAGAAAAAATAGTAAAGTCACTGTCAAAAGGTGGTTGGACCATCGTGAATAACCAATAGAGAGGCTTGTTGATGAGAGAGAAAGCAACATTTTAGCTGAAGAAAGGAAGTAGCGTACTATAAAGATTCCTGTGGGAAAATGCTCCTGGGCTCGTACACAAGAATGGTGACCTGTCCTGCGTGCATGGTATGCTGCATGCCGAGCTGATTCCTGATACTCTGGCTGGCAGATCCTGCTGTTCCTAAGAGACTTTCCTAGAGACTTTGCACATCATCGGCTGGTGGTGCTGCCTTTGCTATACCCTGACGGCCGTGGGGTTAGCCTTTCAGACTAATTGCACATTGTGCATTAGTATTTCATCTTGTAAGTGAGCTGTTGTTTCACTAATGTTCTTTTCTCTCTCTCACTCCTCTATACCTGATATTCTGATGTTTATTGAATGATCTGTGATGATTTTTGTGAATCTATTCTATATTCTATGAACCAATTTATGACATTCTAGTTGTACTGTATTTGTGTTTGACCATTCATATTATGAAATAACAAGAAAAACTAATAGAAAAGAATAGTGTTTGTCTTTATTACGGAGTTATTGAGTTATTTGGATATGTTTACAATGACAAATGTTTAGCATATTTCTTCATTGTATGTCCTCGTGGAGAAATAGCATTTTGTCTTTCATTATTTAGTCACTTTTAGCTCTACTATAAAGATTCATCGGAGGACCTTTGATATTGCTAACTGTGTGACAATGACTTATGGGCCCGTCATTAGAGTTACGTTGGTGTGGATAAGTGAGCTGACAAAAATCCCCCATCGCTTCCGCTGCATCAGTTTTTGGTAGTTGCATCGAATGGTTAATTGAGACTAAAATACTAGGTAATGAAGAGACGGAGTTTAGAGACAGGACAGATTTAAACAGTCTATGATATATGTGAGTTCGTACCTTTATTTTACATTGAGGTTTGTTGAATCTCAATGGAATTGGCGGGTCCGTCGTTGGCCTGAGATCCCAGGATAAGCCTAAGGGCTGTCTTAGTGTGGCATACACTAAGCTTTATGTGCGTTGTCTGCTGTTGATGTGGTACTAGGCGGTAGTCAAACTGAAAATTACTGCACAGGGAACTTTGTTGAATGAAGTAGTGGAGGTTTATTTGGGTCACTTCAGAAAGCGCAACTGGGGAAGTCCCGAGAATTTATCACTTGTAAGAGAGCATAATCGCGCTGGTCGAGGTTGTGCTGGAGTGTAAAAATTTCTTGGAATATGTGAAAATACTTTCATATTTCTTTTAGTGGAGCAGACAAGCTGTGTTTATGTAGTTCGTAATTGTTCGCTAAAAGACTTCAAAAGACATTGACGCTGATTTTGTAAAGGGAGGGTCAGTAGAAGGAGTGATACTGACGTAACAAAAAGCTGCACTGGTATTGGTCAGTGATGAGTATACGTCACCAAAAAGTGCTGCGCTGCTATAGGTTAGTCGGTGTGAGTCGTGCTGAGATTGGACAGCGTAAATAACATAACACGGAAGGGAGTTTTTAGGTTTATTTACTAATATGTACTTCATAGATTTAAAGAAAAAACATGAAGATATTTAAATTGTTGAAGACATTGTATAGCAAAGATCAGCCAATAGTGATTAGAGAAGGAGTTTCTATAGCTCTCGAAGGTATGCCTGCATCATTTATAGCGTTAGAAAGGGGATGCCATACTTGTACCTGGTTAGAAAATTGGATGAAATATACAGAGCAAGATGGTAATTTGGGATTTCCAGCAAATAGTACTTTCCATACCAAGATTCTAGAAAATCTAAGAAGACGAATGAATAATTTGAGTCCCAATCCAAGACCTATGCAGTATTAAGTTCTTGAACAGTGGGATTACGAAGCATATAAAAGAGAAAGGGACAGACAACAGAATAGATACAAGAATACAGTGAGTAGATATTCTGAAGCAAAATGGGATGCTCAAAAGAAATTGTGGAGAAGAGATACTGTGGAAGGAACTAGGATGTTTCCAGTTAGAGAAGTTGAGACGACTGAAGGCGAAATGATAAGGATAAAAAGAAAAACATTGAACCACAAGAGAAGGATGTTAATATGAATAATAGTACAGATGAGTTTGATGAGGATTTCCTGAATGAATTATTAACCAACAGACCTCCACCATATCAAGAAGAACAGATTAATACAAATACGAGTGCAAGTGCTTCAAGCATTTCACCAAGTGCTCCTTTAATTCAGATTGAAGAGCATATAAATAGATCGCCTGAAGTTGTGAGTCAGATTCAAAATGTAAACAGAGAAGAAGTAGTAAGAATGAAATTGATAATGAACCCAGATGTTTTTTTGACCGGCACTCGAGCAGCGGACGGGCAGGTAATAGGCTGCATTGGAAGAGAGGCTCAGTCGACCTCTCCATACCGTGCTGACACGCCGATGAGGCCATCCCTTACTATTGGTGGGGTTGGATATAGGAACGCCTAGTTGACGTTCCCATAGGCGCTCTGACGCCCAGTAACCTGAATCTAGGTACCATAGGAATACAGAGTGTCGCCGTCTTTGATTCCTAATTTTAACCCCTTTTTTCTAATCACCTTTATCACGGTCCTGATGAAACGCCACGGGATCCACTAGAGACCCAATTGAGGCGCGAAACATGTCGACCTAATGTACACACCACCACCATCACTCGCACTCACTGACAAGAGAAACAGCAAGAAAATACTCACTCCTCTGAAATAGTTTCTCAAGAGGCTTTCCTTGTCTATTGTTTTTAATCTTACCACTCGGACCCTTGAATAAAGTTTCTTTTTGGGCACCAAGGTGGTAATTTTAACTCACTCACCTTGTTTAATTCCCCCCCCACACACCCGCACTCACAACTGCGGCGTTACTCCTAAAAGAACTCCGACAAAGAGCCCTCTCGCGGGGCCCGTGGGGGACTGCAGCGCCACCCCCACGAGGAGCATACGCCCGATGATGAAGCATGACACCTGCATGGGTGTGTGAGGGCACTTTTTCCAAAAAGAGGGATTCCCCCATCTCCATCACAATCCAACCCCCACGGTGAGTCCTTCCCACTCACAAGTTTCTCTCTAGCTACCAAATTGGTCCGTTTCTACTTCTATCAGGAACAGTTACCCCCTAGTGATTACCAGATAGAAAGGGGATACCATACTTGTACCTGGTTAGAAAATTGGATGAAATATACGGAACAAGATGGTATTTTGGCATTTCCAGCAAATAGTACTTTCAATACCAAGATTCTAGAAAATCTAAGGAGACAAATGAAAAATTTGAGTCCCAATCCAAGACCTATGCAGTATGAAGCTCTTGAACAGTGGGATTACGAAGCATATAAAAGAGAAAGGGACAGACAACAGAATAAATACAAGAATACAGTGAGTAGATATTCTGAAGCAAAATGGGATGTTCAAAAGAAATTGTGGAGAAGAGATACTGTGGAAGAGTTAGAGAAATTGAGACGACTGAAGACGAAATGATAAGGAGAAAAAGAAAAACATTGAACCACAAGAGAAGGATGTTAATATGAATAATAGTACAGATGAGTTTGATGAGGATTTCGTGAATGAATTATTAATGAACAGACCTCCACCATATCAAGAAGAACAGATTAATACAAATACGAGTGCAAGTGCTTCAAGCATTTCACCAAGTGCTCCTTTAATTCAGATTGAATAGCATATAAATAGATCGCCTGAAGTTGTGAGTCAGATTCAAAATGTAAAAAGAGAAGAAGTAGTATGAATGAAATTGATAATGAACCCAGATGTTTTTTCAGTTCCAGTGACAATTGGTACTATAGTTCAAATGTATAATGAGCAAGGACTTACTCGAGTACATGCTTTAACAGTTCCAAGAAAGAGTAATGAATAGTATCACATAGACAATAGAGAGATAGTAAGAACGAATGAAAGTAGTGGTACAAATGTGAATGTAGTAACAGAACAAGTGGAACAATTGATTGATGTTTCAGAGAAGAATGAGACACCAAAACGAGTTATACATCTTGACCCTAAGAGATTGATGCAAGTAGAAAGGAGAATGAATACACAGACACCTAATAGGTTAAGGAGTGATACGAGTGAAAATGTACAGAGATCATTGGGTCCATCGTCAGAAGAATTAGATGATTGGATTAGAGAGATAGCTCCTGGTTGTAGTGGTCAAAATAATAATGCATACATAGATGTGAATAAATTGAAAGGAGATTTGTAGGAGATGATTGCAGGTACAATTAGACCAGAAACATTGAGTAAATATCAAGAAGATGAGTTGTTATTCTTGTGTAAAAACATTACGAGAAAATCGAGAAGCTTGCATGAGACGTTTGCTGAAGTTGCACAGATGTATGGAGTTTACATTGAGAAGTCTAAAGCTTTACAAAACACATACAGGTTGGATTTCGCAGACAAGGATTTAGAGAATCTGAATGTATCAGGTGGACGATTACAGATTAAAGAATTGATTTCCACATTAAGACGTTGGGGAGAGTTGGACAGATGGAAAGGAAGATGGGCAAGAAAGAAGGATGAAGTGAGTGTGTCAGCAAAAGCTGCTTTGCCATTGTACCCTGTAAAAAAAGCAGAAAAAGAGTCAGTACCAGAGGATGTGGTTACAGCATACCCAATGAGAGAGGTACCAGGAGTTGGTTTTGTGCACATTCCTTGGTCAAGACAGGACATATTGTCATTTACGAATGATTTCCCCAGGTTGAGAGAAAAACCTGTTGAGTGGTACAGACAAGTGGAAAGATTTGTGAAGGTTTCAAAGGTTTTGTGGGTTGATTTGGAAGGTCTTTTTGATATTGTAGTTCCAGCGGATTTATGGATCGAGTGTAAAATTGCTGTAGATTGGACGAAAAAAGAATATCCAAGAGATCCAAAAACAGGGGCACCTTCAGAAGAGGTCATGAAGAAATATAATCAGGTCATTATGTATTTGAAAGAGAAAATTTCTCCAAAAGAAAGAGATTGGGTGAAAATAGACAGAACTACTCAAGAATTAAAAGAATCAGTGCATGCATAATATGAAAGGCTTCTTCAAGTATTTAAACAGTACAGTGGTATAGAAAATATCACAGAGAAAGATATGGGACACTTTGTGTATAGGTTCTTGTATGGATTGAGACCTGAGATAAGTGCTATGATTCAGCAGAATTTGATTTGTTGGCACAGTAAATCAGTTGACGAAATACTTCGTTATGCGAAGTATTGTGGAGATGACATAGAAATGACACACAAGAAACTTGAAAAAGAAAAATTAATGTTGGCTCAGTTGAAAGCAGCAAAGAAAGGGTGATACTTGAGTGTTGATTCGCCAGATGATTTTCAGAATAATGGTCAGACAACTACTGGAAGGAAAGGTGTAGTTTCAAATGGCAATACTGTGACGCAAATGATCCTGATGGGTCAAGGGAGGGATAGAGGTAATTTCAGAGATAAAGAGAAATTGCGACCACAACACAGCAGACTTAAACTCATGATCTAAGTCCTGGTGAGTGGCTTCACGTGAAAAGGCATAGAAGAAAAACTTGCCTAGAGCCCCGCTGGGAAGGACCATATCAGGTCATATTGGTGACGACTACAGCAGTAAAGTGTGCTGGTTTAACAAATTGGATCCATGCCAGTCACACTCAGCGAGTCCCAAGTCCACTTGAACCACGAGTAGAGCGGCATCTGGAGATCTCAAGTACAAGCTCTGAATCAGAGGTTGAAGCACAAGAACTTGGTGAGGTTAGAGCAATAGAATCTGAAACTGGCGAACCTGAACCAAAAGACTCTGAAGAGCAGCTTGATGATGAATTGCTTAACACAAGTCAAGTAAAGTGGGCACCAGCTACTGGGACTGAAGAAACTGCTGTTGAACAAGAAGAAAGACAAATTTTAGGTGAAGAGGGAAAGTGTAGAGAAGAAGTAGGTAAAAGAAATACCGAAGAAGAAGAAGAAGAAAATGAAAGCAAACTTAGAGTAGGTACAAAGAAACGGAGGTACAAATTGAATAAAGAAGAAGAAGTAGTTCAACCAAAGAGAGCAAGGAAAGACGAGCAGTGGCCAAGTGGAGTTAAAAGACTGACATATAGGGTGGTGAAAGGAAGACCAGAAAATAGGTTAGAACAATTAGGCGAAACTTCAGATTAGTTAGAACAGGGAGAGTCATATGACGAATCAGTGCTGCGACCAAAGAGAGTGAGAACACCAAACAAGAAGTTCAGGTCATCTGATTGGATTTATATAGTGTTAGAAGAGATTGAGGAAGAAGATTTAAACAAAAGAAGAAACAGCACTGACAACGAACAAAAAGAGAAAATTGATCTAAATCCACCTTAAGAGACTGTAAACAAACTAAGGTGTCGCGTTATGAACTGAAAAGTTTCTCTGAAAATTCAGAAGACGTCCTGGAAATTGGATTAAGTTAAAATAAAAGAAGGGGTAAAGAAGAAAGCTCTTGAAGTGTGGGATCACACTACATTTTATTAATATTGTCATGGCAGATACACAAGTAACAAGACCTAGATGTAGCCTTTTGTATAGATGTTATAAGGTTTGCTTATGTTTAGTGTGTATATTGATAGTATTCTGGATAATATTGACCATCGTAATACCTTTACATTTGATAAAAGAAGATATACCATGTCCTAGCAATTTAACAGGTCCAAAGGTAGACACTGACATTAGACAAACACCAATTACTCACTTGAATCAAATAGATGCTAGTAGTTTACATCACAACAGATTAGTTATTAATTTTTCCTCAAATATTTTTACCAAACTACGTTATGAATATGTAGAAACAATGGATGTGAGTGACTGTTATGTATGCATACAGTTGCCATTGTCTGTTTCTGAAGGTGTGACTTACCATCACCTTCCTTTGACTTATGGTGTGACCTGTAGCGTCTTATCAAGTTTGTTGTATAAAACAGGTAAACTAGATTATTATTATTCCAATGTAGATACAATATTTTCTAAAGTTCCTGTAGTACCTGAATTGAATAAGATAGCACATGCAAATGTCATGGGAGATTTTTTCCTGACAACTAAGCCTTTAGATATAGAATACGCTAACAAAAACAACCTAACATGTAAATTGGAAAAGGAAGAGAAAATATTTTTAGAGATGGTAGAAGAAAGAAGGGCTAAGTTTCAAAGAAAAGCTGTTGAAGAGAAATTGAAAACACCACCTTGGGTTTTCCGAGAAGGCAACTATGACAAAAGTGAGACTTTTGCTGCAATGGCCCTGGATTGGTCGCAGAAAGGAAAATTATGCTTACATAGGGAAAAGACTAATTACAACCACTATTTCATTGGTTCCAGTGAATGTGAAGATACCTATAAAATTATTGGGGGTTGGGGATTAAAGGGAGGAACTGACCCTGTCTTGCCTGGTATATATTATGTCTGTGGGAGGAAAGCCTATTATCGATTGCCAGATCACTGGTATGGGACATGTTACCTTGGGATTGTATTTCCAAAAGTCTATCATATAGACAAAAGTACAAATGGAATCGATGAAGTAAGGCAAGGACTAAACCGTGTAAAAAGAGAAAGTTTTTCAGAAATTGTAGGTGATATATTTGGAGCATGATACCTGGAGTTGGAATTACACTGAATGCATACAAAATTCGACAATTGTCCACAGTGGTTGATCGTTTATCAACAGATACTGCTGAAGGATTCTTGATGATTGACACTGAAATGATTGCCATGAGATCTATGGTTATGCAAAATCGACTTGCCCTTGATATATTGTTGGCAAAAGAAGGTGGAGTTTGTGGAATGCTAAAAGTTCAACATTGTTGTACTTACATTCCAGATAAAAGTAAGAATTTGGAAGGATACATTCAGAATATCACTAATTTGCATAAAGAAGTAACTCAACTAGAGGTTGATGGTGTTTGGGAGGGACTAAGTAAAAGTTTCTCTACTATAAGCAATTGGTTTTCTTCTATAGGTAGTTTCTTAGTTGCAAACATAATAGTACCAGTAGCTTTTGTAGTCATCATGGTACTCATGATACGAATGACCTATGTTTGCGTGAAGAAGAGTCTCAAAGAAAAGAAAGAAAGGAAATTGAGTAAGGAACATAAAGAAAGGGAAAGAGAGATAGAGGAAATAGAGATGGAAGGTTTTAAAGAAAAATTGTATGAAAAATGTAAAGAGCAAGGGTCAAAAGACAAAATAACAACACTATAATTTGAAAAACCATATGTTTTGGGATTTTATGATGGTAAAACCATCAAAGGGGGGATTGATGTAGTGAGGTTTGTAAAGTACATCCTCACGAAATTAAGTAACCCCATAATATTGTATTGACTGCATGAATTAATCAACACTGGATGCACACATTTACATAAGGGGCAAACGCATTTTATATAATATACTAAACCATGTTGGCATGAGTACGTATTAATTGTTTGCGCATTGAAAAACTGTACTACTGCATGTTTATGCTGTGTTGTACATTGCACATTTTGCATGTTGTGCACAAATAACGAAAAGGTTGCTTTTAACTAATAGCTTTTGCTAGGATTTCATTAATACAGGGTATTAGTATGGTGGGAGGTAAACATAATGGGTTTATTTTCATGAATTAATATTCTTTCGTGTTTGTTTATTTTAGTACGGGATTGGGCCTGCATGAAAATGGCCTCTTGTTGAAACCAGCATGTGGCTGGCCTAGTCGGTGCAGAGTGCGCATGTACCAAGATGGGTTGCCTGCTCGTAGACTACAGAGTGTACCCGATGATGCAATCCGTGTGAAGGCCATGTTGACCTGTGTCTTATTGTTTATGTGCCAAGATGTGACAGCGACTGTGGGAACAGCCATCACTATGTGCAATGCGAATGTGAAAGCGGATGTTATAATGAACATTGTTGCTAAAAGTATAATTATGAATGTTAGACCTATACGAATGCAATGGTCTTAAATCCTTCCTTTGTTAGAACCGGTACAGGATGGATTTGTGGGGAGAACTGGATGAGGCGACCCTAGTATGATTTACGACAACCAATCACAGTCCGAGTTTTTACTGATACTGCAACTTTGTAAAATAGCGTGCTGGAGAGAAGAATATCATTGATTTCCCAATAGGGGTGTGGCAAGGCAGTATGGCGAAGCAGTGCAGTCCGGTATAGCGGTGCAGTCCGGTGTGACAGATCAGAAAGAAGATCCAAGACAGAGAGAGCAGACCAGCACAGAGACAGCGAACCTTTAGGTACGAGAACGTTGCGGGAGTGCTTGGGAGGAGACTGCGACCGAGGAGGTAGATTAATTGGGAGATTAATTAGTAGTTAGTGTATGGCAAGTTTAGCTGCATCTGTCCTTTTTAACTTTGTTCTCTGAGCCTATCTCTGAGGACCTCTTGCCACAACCTCGGCCAAGGAAGTGGTTTTCCTGATTCTTTGGTGGGTATTACCCTCCTTGATTGCTTTAATTTGCAAGTATATTTCTGCAAGTATTTATGCTGTACCTTCTCTTCCCCATTCCTATGCACGCTTTGATATCGATGCAAATGATTCATTTTGATTACATTGCTTGATAGTTTGTTCTCTTATATGCAATCTTGTGTATGCACTGATGATCAATTTAAGAGCATATAATATTATAAAATCATTAACTGAAAAAGTGACTTTGTGGTTATTTAGTTAAGTATTAAACTGTTTAGTTAATCATAGTCACCATCAACTCTTCAACTAATGGTCCATCGACCAAAGGAAGAAGAAAGTTGATATTACGAATAGATAGAATTATATACAAATGCTATTAATGAAAAGTGTAGTGTTGTACTTAATAAAACTGACAAAATAAACCCCCCAAATCCAGAGCCTGTCCTCAGGGATCATTTATGGGTAATGTGTGATGAGCCCCGTTGTTTGGTAAGCAATTTATGTGTGATGAGATTTCTCTTGGTCCCTGGTTTCAGAATTTAGGGGTTGCGCTGGATCAAGACCAAGGGATACAAGAACGGAAGTCCCGATCAATATATCCTCCAGAGACTAATCCTAAAGAGAGTGAACTGCCACCCATGTCTTGGGGTGAATCTCACTCAGTCTAATAATAGACTCGAAGTAAGTAATATGCAGGCACAGTCCATTGGCTAAAAGAGACTTACAGGAGATCTCTATTGAAGATGAGAGTGGAATGAATGAATGGCCCTTCTCCTAGAGTATGGGGTTCTGAGATATAATTGTATATAACTATATGAGTATTGAGAAACAGCATTTGGATATCTTGATAAATAAGATATAAGCAGTTGGGATAGATGAAACCAGGCATGATAGATAAATATGGGTGTTTGAAAGAGGTGGTGTGGAAAGTAGAAGAGTATACTAGATGTGGTGTTATTTAGCCTGTTTTCTGTGAATACTAATGGTCCTCTTTTATTGAGCAATGATGAATACAATGCTTTTACAACACTGTTTTTCTTAAAAAGTTTGTCCTGAAGAAGGTGGTGTCAATTAACTTTAGTCCACCAAAACGCTGCGTCGACAACTTGTTTCTATTGTGTTGCAATTAATTATTATGTGCAATTGGATTGTTTTTTCTATATGTCTAGGAGATTCATTTTAGAAGTTTTATTTGAACATTGCTATCTTTGACCCTAAGCATAAAAACAACGATGCTCTGAGGTTCTCCATCTGTTATTAGAAGTCAAATATAAGCAGAGCTAAACTGAGGGAAATAGAAAGGATTTTCTTAAATGTGCAATGACGATTTAATCCAAAAACCTTAGGTGAATTCTCCAATGAAATATTTTATAAATTGTTCAGGATTTTTTATTAGATTTTATCGATGTATGTGAAATACTTTTAATAAAGAAGGAGATATTTTTACAGAAAACAGGCTTTATAGTTTTGGTTTAATTGAATATTAGTGTGTGGAGTGTGTGGTATGTGAGTAGTGGGTAAAGCACTAGGAGCTACAAGGGGAATAATATCTTGTTGCCAGTTGTTAAACCCAGTCCCCTTTGTTCTGAAGGGTTACTCTCAATGTAGTTTTTCGAATGCATGCTAAAGACACAGTTGTTCTTTTGCTGGCAATGTGAAGGCACAGCGTGATTCCAGCTTCGTCCTAATGGACGCTTCCCAAAAAACAATGTTAAATGTATAATGCAACAATGGTAGTAACCCCAGGCAGGTGCCCATCGAGCTGCTAGGTGGTCTGAGGTCTGTAACTGTCTACAGCTAAAATGATGACAAACTCTCACCCTCAGTGTGGCATACCACATCCAGTTTCGGCCTGTGCCCTGCCAAAGTGGCGGGGCGGGCCGGAGGAGGGAGGTGGCGAGGGGGGAGGAGGTAGAGGGACAAAAAAAAACAAAAAACTTACCTTAACGTCACCGCCGTCTCCCGCCGCATCACGCTCTTCCTGATTCTGGGCAAAGGCTCCCAAAATGCACTGCAGCCAATCATGACACTGCATGAAAGCAGCATCAGGATTGGCCTGAGCGCTGGCAACTTGCACTCCCAGGAAGACTTGGAGTCTGTGCCAGCTTTCTCCAGCCCCAGCAATGTAGCTGGGGCTGGAGAGAGCTTCACTTGGCATGAGGTATTTGGAAAGCCTGAGACAGCAGGCAAAACACCTCATGCGCAGTGAAGGGAGTGCCCACCACTCCCCCACCAGCAGTGTCATCCCCTGGAGTCCTGGGGGTGGTTCCAGGGGTTTAAAATAAAACAATAATAAAACAGGTTTAAACCCCGTTTTATTATTGTTTTATTTGCTGGTGGTGGCGGGGGAGGGCGGTGCTCCTCCGCTCTAATTGAGCAGCCGCTGCTGACCACATCCCTAAGGCACACCTCAATAGATGTGACCCTACTATGTCCCTGGAGTGCTGTGTCTTTGTCTGTGTGATTAGGAAAATACTGTGGGAAAGAGTCGGTAGTAATATAGTAGGAGATACTTTGTCTTTTGCTCAGTCCCTTATCTTTGATAATATAGCTGCCTGTTTTAAGAATGAAGGGACAACCCTATTGTCAGCAATAATGGATTAATTACCATCACCTATCATGCCTAACATTTGAAACGGTGTAAGAGTAGAAAGGGAGAAAGTTTATTAACATCTCTCTATCCCAATACTAAAGGCTGTGGGGGAAATACGTGCACCCTTTCATGTCTTTGAGCTATGTAAACATGTTTCAGCATCAATTTCATCCCATTCAGGTCAATTCATTCTTGAAGACATATATGGTATGGGCAAAACAAAATTTATGGTAGCCAGATAGTCCTTCTAACAGAATGCTATACATGTACAAAACACTATAGAGGAAAGTGAATGGAAGTTAGCAAATCAAAATTCACTTGGACAGCACATGTATGCATTTTTGCAAGTGCACATTTCTTACATTTACACCTGCAAAAATGCTTTTTCATGGTAGCAACTTAACAAAAATCCCGGAAGTACTCCTTAAAAGTTAAGACTTTCCTAGCTTTAGAGAGTAATCCTGGAACTCTCTGTGCATTCGCAGACAGCTGAAAATGTATTACAAATGTACGCATAAATCTATGAGAGTCATTCTTTGGCTTTATAAAAAAATCGGGATGAACGTGTTTGTGTGATTTGTGTTTGGGGACCTAGGTACACAATACAGATTGGGCATGCTGCTCTGGTCAGCACAGCAGTGCACCTTTAGAACTGGGTACACACCTGGGCCCCTATTAGGGATAGGGCGCACTTTCCATGTTTGAGACTCAGCGCACCTTAAAGCATGTGTGCCAGGTGCAAACACGGGAAGTGCGCCCTCTCAGGAAGAATGTGCTGCCCTGGGGACACTGCAAACTCGTGTTGCCCTGAGGGGAGCACATTCAAGAAAAAAACTGAGCAGCTGTTTTAAAGCTGCTCTGTGTTTCTCTAAGTAGGCGGCAATAAAAGGGATTAGAGATCCACTTACAGGCGGGTGCAGTGATTGACTGCACCCGCTTGCAAGGGGGTGTCTGGAGGGTCCATGGGGGGTCCATGGGACCTCCTTTCATTCCTTTATAGGGCTGTATTTAGAAGGCGCACTGAAAGTGCCCCACCTTTTTGTTCCGCACTTTTAGTGAGCATTTTAAAGGCACGGTTGCCTCTGCACCCACGTCGGTAATGCAGCACGGATGCTGAGGCAAAGTGATTCCCTTATTTGCATGGGACCACACCCCCATGCAAATGAGAGAACGTCCTCTAATGATGTGAGCCAGTGCTATCTGTATTACAGAATGGAACGCACAAGCGTCTGCAGCCCCTTCTGAAATACCAAAGTGCCCTGGGGCGCAGAAAGCGGGCACAAGCACCCGTTGCATCCCCAGGGCGCTTGTGTAATACAGTTTCAGGTTAGGGCACCCCATCACAATGATTGCCCTCTTCCAAGCTTAAGTGTTAACCCTCACCTACACAGGGAATCAGCATTAGTGAAAGGCGGAGCAACATTCTGTACCATCTGGTCAACCCTTCAATATGCAAGAGACAACCTAGTCTATCCTTTAAAGGAGGGAAGAGATCCCCTTGCAGATGGGTTCAGTGACTGACTAAAACTGTCTGCAAACAGATATCCAGAGGGGGTCCACAGGACCTCATTGTCCCCTTCCAAAGGACACCCTGGCGAGTTTATTGACCACCTCCGTGTGGGGCACAATCAATGTGGCTCCTGATGGCCTCTTTGCCTTTACACCTGCGTTTATAATATAGAGCAGGTGCAAAGCCAACAGATTTACTCATTTGCATGGGGAGACATTCTCATGGAATTGAGAAAATGACCCCTTGAGAGCTGTGCAAGCGTCTGTGGCCCCTTCTCTAATCAAACCAAAGTTCCCCCAGGGGCACTATAAATGGGAACACCCCCAGATCACTTCTGATGCTGGACCCACTGGAGGAGAAATGCTCTCAATACCTTAGTTATGTCTGGACAATGAAAGCTTTTTATCTTTGGATTTAAAGGTTTAGCCAAATGGTATTCGTACAACTTTTGAAATAGTTTGTTTTTATGTTATCAATCGATCAATCAATCAGTATTTTTATAGCGCAGCACTGTCACCCCGATGGGTATCTGGCAGTGGTGGCTGACAGAGAACGGGGCGGGGGTGGGGGGACAAAATATTTAAAAACAAAAAAGAAATCACTTACCTCCTCATGCTGCAGCCACCTCCGTCTCTTCTCTCTCGTTGCTGAAGAGTTCGGAAGCACGCAGGCTCTCCTGGGCCAATCACAATGCTGCAATGCAGCGCTGTGATTGGTCTGAGCACCGTAGTTCGGCGCTCAGACTGTGACAGGGAGCCTGTGCATGTTCCCCACCTAGGTTGTATTGCAGCCTTGGTGGTGAACATGGAAAGTGCGCAGAACTGTTTGGTCAGCCTGAGAAGGCCGGCCAAGCAGTCCTGCGCACTTAGTGTGCACAGTCCACTCCTCCTCCCTGAGCCACCAGCCCCGCCCTAACCCAGCCCCGCAGAGACGAAAAATAAAATGATAATAACCTTGTTATTATCATTTTATTTTTCCCTTTTCTACTGCTCTGAGAGCAGTGGGGCGACACTCCTCTGCCTTAGCGGAAGAGCCGCCCCTGGTATATGGGTACCGAGGGTGCTGTGTCTCCATCAAAAAGCCAGGTCCTGTGTTTTTTTCTGAAGTCTGCCAGGGAGGGAGCTGTTTGGAGGTGGAGGGGCAGCTCATTCCAGGTCTTGGCTGCGATGAAGGAGAAGGAGCGGCTGCCGCTGTGGCTACGATGGATTCGGGGGGTGTTTGTGAGGGCAAGAGAGGCGGAGCACAGGTGTCTAGTGGGCAGGTGGAAGTTCAGTCGATGGTTGATGTATGATGGCTCTTGGTCATGGAAAGATCTATATGCGTGTGTGAGGATCTTGAACTGACATCTCTTCCGGATGGGGAGTCAGTGGAGGTTTCTGAGGTGAGGGGTGATGTGGGTTCATTTGGGGACGTCAAGGATGAGTCTGGCTGTGGTGCTCTGCATGGTCTGAAGTCGTTTGAGGAGTTGGGTGGAGATTCCTGCCCTAGAGAGCATTGCCATAGTCGAGGTGGCTGGTGACAAGGGTATGCGTGTCGGTCTTTATGGTGTTGATGGGGATCCATCTGAAGAGTCTTTGGAGCATGCGGAGGGTGTGGAAGCAGGAGGAGGCGACTGCGTTTGCTTGTCGTTTCATGGTTAGTTGGCTGTTGAGGATGATGCTGAGGTTGCGTGCATGGTCTGTTGGTGTGATGTTATGTGTATTTGTATAGGGCACTACTACCTGCGAGGGTATCCTGGCGCTGAGCAGGGGTGTGTGCTCAGCCCTGCCTAGGATAGGTTGGCTAAATGAAAAGCCAAGTCTTTAGCTTTCTGCAGAATTCAAGAACAGAGTAGGAGGCTCTATTGTGGAGTGGAAGGCCAGTCTATGCCTTAGGAGCTATGTAAGAGAACACCTGTCCACCTGATCTGGTTCTGAGCATGCGTGGAATGTTTGCGGGTAGAAGTCCTGCAGAGTGAAGGTTTTTGGGTGGTTGGTGGAAGCCGTGCACTAAGAATATGTGCATCAGTAAAAGTATGTGGAGATGACTATTTCAAATGAAAAAAGGGCTATGAAATTTACAAGCACTCTGAAGGAAATCTATATTCTAGAACAATATAGACAGGAAGCATTGTACAGCATTATGGTATATAAAATTCAGAAAATAATAATAAAAAACACATGCTTTGGTGTTTAAAATTGGTAAGTGTGACTGCCAACTCCCCTACAAGTACATATGTAAAGATTAGGGGGCCGATTCACAAAGGTAATCTGAGCCAAATGTCTAACTTTACGACTTTTGGTATTCACAGAAGTCACTTGCGACTTTTGCTATTCACAAAAGTCATTTCCGACTCATATCTTTACGTCCTCACTCAGGCCGGAATTTCCGCACTCAGGGCGGAATCTCCGCACCCAGGCCGGAATCCCCTTTCTGCACATAAACAATCATTTTAAAACAATGCTGTTTTGCTTAATGCAGCACACATAGAAGTTACAAAACGGCATTTAAAGATTGTAAATGTGCAGGAAGGGGGACCTTCCTGCACATAAACAATCTTCCCCTCAACACAGGCACCCTTGCACTATGATGCAAGGGTGCCTGCATTGGCGCTAGATAACTAAATTTAGCTCTGGTGCAGGGGGAATCGCAGGGCTGCACTATATTCTAGTAAATATGGTGAAGCCCTGCATCTCTAAAGTGACAAAGCATGTCGTTAACCTTCTTGGCTTAACGACTAGCTTCGCCACTTTTTTGTGAATATGCCCCTGAGTTTCCCAATTCCATTGTCTGTCGATTTCCCCCCCAGCCCAGGCGTGCCCCCCCACTGCCCCACTGCTCCTACCTGCACCGGCCGCGGCTGCACTTAGCATTACTGTTGGCATGTAGAAGCACTGAGGAAATTACTGATAAGTTGCACATGTACATTTTTGCTTTGCTGACTTTTCCCTGTTCTCCCCTATTGACACATTCAGCCAGAGTACAGTCAACCACAGTAGCAGAGGTCCCTGCATTTGCTGACAGGAAACAACATCATCCAGAGCAAGCCTTACCACCCTCACAAATTGGTAGGTAAAACTGGTCAGGAAAGGGTCCAAAAGCCTACATTGTCAGCTGACAACAGATGAATATATAGGGTTCAATTCAACAAGGTAACCTGAGATGAAAGGCTAACTTTATGACTTTGGGTATTCAGAAAGGACATATGCAAGCAGTAAATGCCCTATGTGAATAACAAAAGTCGTAAAATAAGATATTTTGGCTCAGTATACCTTTGTGATTCGGGCCCATTACATGTATTCCAGCAACAGTGCCAGAACTGTGAACTGAACTCTGGAATCGAGTGCCACAACAAATCCAAAAGGAGGGTCCACTATATTGTTTAGTTTCTGGCCCAAAATCTGGGAATCCAATGTGAACAAATATAACAATGATGAACAAGGAGTGAGATTCAATTGTCAGGAGCATTAAGAATTTGTCCAGTATCCAACTTTCATTGATTTCCCATGTCATGAAATTGTCCAGTCAGCCCAGCTGGTTACATTTGTTAACATTGGATTGCCTGATTTTGGGCCGGAAACAAAACAATATAGTGGACCCTCCTTTTGGAATTGTTGTGGTCTAAATTGAATAGTCGTGGCTTCTAGGCAGCGGGGCCATTAAAAGTTGAGCTTGGGATCACAGATGATATTTAGGACGATACACTTGTGCAACGGTAGGGCCCACATTGCTTGTGCTAATCTTTTGTGTCTGAAATCTAGTGCATCACATGTGGCAGATGGAATGTTAACTAGCAAACACACATATCTTTGTAGGTGCAATTATGTCGTCCGGATTCCAGTACCCACAGTGACATCTGCTACAAGGTTGGCTGTGACATCTGGTCAGGGACCACACACTGGGCAGATGCGGGACTCTGGTAAGTAAATCGAAGAATGATGTACCTGAATGCTCATGCTCATGAAATGTGGCTTCAATGTCCGCAGTATGTTGTATGTGTACTACATCACTGTTGTCCTTCATCACAATATGCCTGCATATGGCATTTTACCACATACCATATCACACCATGGTGGCTAGTGAAAGTGATGTAGCTCAGATTTCATCTGGATTCAGGCATTGCTTTATTTTTGTGTTTCAGACAGACTGCATTTTAAAATGGCACTTTTGGTGCATGCAAAGTGAAAGACATGAAATGAGGCCTGGTCAGAATGCTTTCAGTCTGAAATGCTTTCATTTAAAAATCATGCTCAATTAATTAATCCAGGGTGGTAAAATGTGTTTAGTTTAGATTTAACCTCACTATAGAATGTGCATTTAATTTAAGAAATGGGTTTTTTGAACTTTTAAAGTAGCACATAATTGTGCTGAATTAACATGTGTTTTTGAAGTGTAGAAAAACTCCTGATTTCAGTTTCCTCTTTAGCTTTGAAGATAAGAATGGAATGTGTGTTCTCTCCTCCCAGCTTCTTTTTCTTGTAATCTACACCCCCTATTCCCGTCTCAAGAGACCCTGGCTTTGTTGCATATTTAGACAATGCATATTCAGTTCATAATACATCTTTCTCATAATGTGTATTAATTAATCAACCATGCACCAACACTACACATGGGGCAAAGCATTTTGCATGAAAAGCTATTTAAAACATTAGAGCATGTTGCTATGAGTATGTATTAATTGTTTGCGCTTTGAAAATTTGCGCTAGAGCATGCTTATGCTATGTTGTACATTGCACATTTTGCATGTGGTGCACAAATGATAGAAAAGCTGCTTTAAACTAATAGCTTTTGCTGGTAATAACTAATACAGGGTACTAGTATGGGGAGGTAAACATAATGGGTTTTATTTCATAAATTAATATTCTTTTGTGTTTGTTTTATTTTTGGGCCCACAATAAAAATGGCTGCCTAGGAATCCAGCATGGCTGAGAATTGTTAGCAGTGTGCTGAATGAGAGACGCATGCGCAGAAGATTGTGCCCGCTGCATGAACTGCCAAGTGCCTCAAGTGAAGACACATGGGTCAAGGCCACAATGAACTGTACACTCTTGTCACCGTGTCAATGTAACAGTGTTTGTGAGAGAGCGTCATCCCTGCGTGCGATGTGAAAGCGAGATGGAAATGGACTGATACACTTTTCCGCTTAAATGTTGCAATATTTGTATAATTATTGATGGTGAAACATATGACTGTATTAAGCCATAACACTTCCTTTGTTAAAACTGGTATGAGTTGGATTTGCAATGAGAACAGGATGATGAGACCCTCATGTCACCTATGTTAACCAATCACAGTGCGAGTTTCTACTGAAACTGCAACATTATTAGTATAGTCAGCCAAGAATTAGAGTATAAATAATGACCCCTTAGGGGGCGTGTCAGTCTTAGAGGAGAGATGAGGAGGGAGCAGATCTGACCAGACATCATATGGGTTAGGTATGTGAACGTTGCGGGTGCAACCTGGGAGGAGATTGCGTCCGAGGAGAGACAGAGGGAGGTGGGGGTCTTGCTCATGTTTTTTTCAGAGAGTCCTTGCACGTCATATTTTTGGCAAGGCAGATCACATTCCTCTGTGGTCTTGTGAAGGAGGGGCATTTTCAAGGAGCGGCCTCTCTGTCAGACAATGGAGAGGGAGAGAAACAGATGAACAGACTAGCAAAGAGAGAGCAGCTGAGAGATCAGGACAGGTTTTTTTTTGTCTTATGCATTTATTTCTCTTTATGGGAGATTTTTGCTAATTATTAATTATTGATTAGCCTTGCAAAACTCACTCTTGAATTATATTTTTCCTGAACTCTTTAAAGAGTTCTGACTGACATAAAATTAGGGGTTTCCCTTTTCCTTTATGAAGTGCTTTGTATACAATCTATATTAATTCTATTTTTTCAATTTTTCAATTCTGTAACCTGATTGAAAATTGATTAATGAATAAAGAATCAGAGAAACTTAACTTTTGACTAGAAAATAAAACCCTTTAAAATACTCACAACTCTCATTATTGGCTTAAATATTAATTGCATTTTGATTTTTCATGTTTATGTAAAGTCTCCTGAAGGTGATAACACGGTGGCAAAGGTCCATCACCTTTTAAAGCGGTAAACTAGAGGTAAATGATGTCTTGCATTGAGAAATTACCGTGAAATTACCGCTGGATCAGTTTCTGGTAGCAGAGGTAAGGTTAACACCATCACCAAAAGGAGCATAGTTTAGTCTAATGCCTAAATAGCGCTAGAAAATAATTGCACAAGTTAGATAAATGTCCAGATTCTCAAAAGAAAGTCCTGATTCCTGATTCCAATGCTCAGAACCTGAAGACTATGGGGCCGATTCCGATTCGGGCCGGAAATCTCTCCGACCGAGCCGGACACGGAGAGAATTCCGACCGAATCGGACCCTAGCAGTCCGACCGACCGAGTACGATGCGCACGCATGCCATTGGACTTGAGTCGGTCGGACTCCCATTGAAGTCAATGGGAGCCTGTCGTACAACGCGTACGCGGGCTCCCATTGACTCAATGGGTGCGAGGCGGACAAGGGCGCCCCCTACAGCGTGTACGCGTCCAAGCGCATCGCGGCGTACATGCACAGGTAGGGGGGACCCATGGGTCCCCCCTTTGTGCGACTCGCGCGCCTACGCGTACAGGGGGGTCCGACGCGGACCCCCAAAGTCCGGCTCCGACAGCTTTTTCGAGCCGGACGGCCCGAGTCGGTCGGACTGCTCGCGGCGCGCATCGTACTTACCCGGCCGGGAAACGTCTCCATAGCGCGGTGCGAGTCGTGTCCATGCGAGTTGGTCGGAGCGTGTTGAAGCCGCGTCACGAGTCGGTCGGCGATTTCGCGGGTGCTTGCATCGTACTCGCTCGGCCGGACCCGCGTACGATTCGGTCGGGAAACAGGGCTCTGAATCGGATCCGGTAAATCCGAATCCGATTCGGAGCCCTACCGGCCGAGATCGGAATCGGCCCCTATATATTTAGGAAACATTGGTTCAGGTGTGGCCTAAATGGTCCAAAGCGAGAAAGTGACCCAGCAGAGAACACTTGGTTCTAAGATTTTGAAATTAATTCATGATGGAGCAAAGGAAAGATCAAAGGAAGGTCATGTAGGTCAGATAAATGATAAACATTTATTTTACATTTTTTTTTATAGTATTCAGGTGCTCACATATATTTAAGTGAAAGGAAGCGTGACATGCAGGGTGATAGTGAGGTTTAAAAAGGCATCGCATTGACAACAGTATAATGAGGTGGGTGAAAACAGAGCCCTCAGGCGCTTTTGAGGTAAGAATTAATTTTAAAGATTGGGAAATAGGAGATTCTAATGGGACGTGATGAATAGCTGCTGTCTCATGCCCTTGTCATCTCAAGCTAAAGGGGATTCTTTTTTTCCCCCTTTCTATGTCTTTGTTTTTAAATTCTACAGAGAAACGCTTGAAAAATAATCTTAAGGTACTGTCCTTTATTCATTGATATATGGTTGTGTGATTGGAACACGTATTTCACTGGGGAATAATTAATCTTTAAACTGTACTTTAGCCATCTCATCGACACTTCACATAATGATATTTTATTAACGTAATGATGTTCATTAAGCGCTTTGTGTTTTGATGGAATTTGCTGTTACTATGTGATAATTGCACAATATTTTGGTTTTTGGTATAGTCTCTTATTGCACCAAGGGGTTGTTTGGGCTTTTAAGGTGTAAAACAAAATGAATAATCTTTTTTAGTATATTACATTATGATTATTTATATTACTTCCAGCCCTGAGGAAGTCGTAGGGTTTACAACCCGTATGCGACGAAACGCGTTGGTGTAAGGGAGTGGAAGAATTTGCCAAATTAAAGGATTGGACAAGCCCAAGAATACGAGAAATCTTTCTTTCATGTTATTGTATTATCAAATGTATATTATTTGCGTGTGCTTCAGAAATTGTAAACAGTATAATGAGCTCCACAGTTATTTTACAAGGAGTAATAGGAGTTCATGTTGTATGGTGGTCGACGGCGTTTCGAACCCAATAAGTGGGGTTCATCTTCAGGACAAGGGTGAGCAAGCTGAATTAGAGGAAAGGAAATCATCCTAGGCCCATTTGTCTGTTAATGATGAGGGCGGCTGGTACTGATTTTTAAAACTGGCTGAGGGAGTGAATTATTGGCGCCAAGAAACTGAGTGGGAATGTCTGCCCGGGACTCGTGTTTGCTTATTTAGGAGGGAACCCGGGATGGGAAGGCAGCTGGCCGGGATGATTAGTTTTGTTTTTTATGAAAAACGAAGAACAGGGCCATTAATTTGGGGGCCTGGAGCTGAGCAGACAGGAGCGTCCTGCTTCTGCCTTCGCTGGCGTTGAATGCTCA
>CAWUFW010027492.1:0-26425 GCA_963921515.1 Calotriton arnoldi | reverse complement strand
GGGCCGATTCCGATCTCGGTCGGAGGCGCACCCAATACTATTCGGTCGGGAAAAGCCATGCGAAAGCCAGTTTCCCGACCGATCCGTACAGCACACCGAACGAGCAAGTACGATGCGCACAACAGCAAAAATTCCGGCCGAGCCGTACTCACCCAAACCAGGTCCTGTTCTCCGACCGAGGCGAATCCGGAAACGCCGAATCGAGTCGCACGGAAGGGAAAATGCAGCCCCGTCCGGCCGGACAAGTACGATGCGCTTTCCGTACGCGCCGAACCCGTCGCTACGCACGGCACGTCAAAGCATCCGGGAGAGGCGCACATAAGCTCCGAATCGCGCCACAACACGATCCACGGCTACGAGACGAACACAGCACAGACGAGGACGACGCGAAGCGACGAGGACGAAGCGAAGCGACGAGGACGAAGCCAAGCGACGAGGACGACGCGAAGCAACGAGAAGGACGAACGACACGAACCAACCATGAATCCCTTCGTCCCGATCATACCAATATTCTACATCTACTACCGGAACAGGCACGGACGCGTACGGCGCAGAAGGTAAGTCAGACACCAACCACAAAACACATACAACACGTACACGACACATCACACACATACACGGGGAATCTGAATATACTTGCAACAGCAGCACCATAGGGGCGGGATGCCCATCACCAATGCCACATATGCACACAGGGGCCTGAATGCGCGCCACCACCCCAACCCAGGGGGGGCTGGATGCCAACCACCACAACCACCCTTAGCCAGGGGGGTGCCAAATGCCCACCACCACCACCACCCTTAGCCAGGGGGGCAGGATGCCCACCACTACTACCACCCTCACCCAGGGGGGGCAGGATGCCCACCACTACTACCACCCTTAGCCAGGGGGGCTGGATGCCTACCACTACTACCACCCTTAGCCAGGGGGCAGGATGCCTACCACTACTACCACCCTCACCCAGGGGGGCAGGATGCCCACCACTACTACCACCCTCACCCAGGGGGGCAGGATGCCCACCACTACTACCACCCTTAGCCAGGGGGCAGGATGCCCACCACTACTACCACCCTCACCCAGGGGGGCAGGATGCCCACCACTACTACCACCCTCACCCAGGGGGGGCAGGATGCCCACCACTACTACCACCCTTAGCCAGGGGGCAGGATGCCCACCACTACTACCACCCTCACCCAGGGGGGCAGGATGCCCACCACTACTACCACCCTCACCCAGGGGGGCAGGATGCCCACCACTACTACCACCCTTAGCCAGGGGGCAGGATGCCCACCACTACTACCACCCTCACCCAGGGGGGCAGGATGCCCACCACTACTACCACCCTCACCCAGGGGGGCAGGATGCCCACCACTACTACCACCCTTAGCCAGGGGGCAGGATGCCCACCACTACTACCACCCTCACCCAGGGGGGCAGGATGCCCACCACTACTACCACCCTTAGCCAGGGGGGCTGGATGCCTACCACTACTACCACCCTTAGCCAGGGGGGCAGGATGCCTACCACCCTCACCCAGGGGGGCAGGATGCCCACCACTACTACCACCCTTAGCCAGGGGGGCAGGATGCCCACCACTACTACCACCCTCACCCAGGGGGGCAGGATGCCCACCACTACTACCACCCTCACCCAGGGGGGCAGGATGCCCACCACTACTACCACCCTTAGCCAGGGGGGCAGGATGCCCACCACTACTACCACCCTCACCCAGGGGGGCAGGATGCCCACCACTACTACCACCCTCACCCAGGGGGGCAGGATGCCCACCACTACTACCACCCTTAGCCAGGGGGCAGGATGCCCACCACTACTACCCCCCTCACCCAGGGGGGGCAGGATGCCCACCACTACTACCACCCTTAGCCAGGGGGGCTGGATGCCTACCACTACTACCACCCTTAGCCAGGGGGGCAGGATGCCCACCACTACTACCACCCTCACCCAGGGGGGCAGGATGCCCACCACTACTACCACCCTTAGCCAGGGGGCTGGATGCCTACCACTACTACCACCCTTAGCCAGGGGGGCAGGATGCCCACCACTACTACCACCCTCACCCAGGGGGGCAGGATGCCCACCACTACTACCACCCTTAGCCAGGGGGCTGGATGCCTACCACTACTACCACCCTTAGCCAGGGGGGCAGGATGCCTACCACTACTACCACCCTTAGCCAGGGGGGCTGGATGCCTACCACTACTACCACCCTTAGCCAGGGGGCAGGATGCCCACCACTACTACCACCCTCACCCAGGGGGGCAGGATGCCCACCACTACTACCACCCTTAGCCAGGGGGGCAGGATGCCCACCACTACTACCACCCTTAGCCAGGGGGGCTGGATGCCTACCACTACTACCACCCTTAGCCAGGGGGCAGGATGCCTACCACTACTACCACCCTCACCCAGGGGGGCAGGATGCCCACCACTACTACCACCCTTAGCCAGGGGGCAGGAAGCCTACCACTACTACCACCCTTAGCCAGGGGGGCTGGATGCCTACCACTACTACCACCCTTAGCCAGGGGGCAGGATGCCCACCACTACTACCACCCTCACCCAGGGGGGCAGGATGCCCACCACTACTACCACCCTTAGCCAGGGGGCAGGATGCCCACCACTACTACCACCCTCACCCAGGGGGGCAGGATGCCCACCACTACTACCACCCTCACCCAGGGGGGCAGGATGCCCACCACTACTACCACCCTTAGCCAGGGGGCAGGATGCCCACCACTACTACCACCCTCACCCAGGGGGGCAGGATGCCCACCACTACTACCACCCTCACCCAGGGGGGCAGGATGCCCACCACTACTACCACCCTTAGCCAGGGGGCAGGATGCCCACCACTACTACCACCCTCACCCAGGGGGGCAGGATGCCCACCACTACTACCACCCTTAGCCAGGGGGGCAGGAAGCCTACCACTACTACCACCCTTAGCCAGGGGGGCAGGATGCCTACCACTACTACCACCCCCACTCATAGGATGGACAATGCATGACACAACAAGCACACCACAACCTAGGGAATGCAAGATTAAGACATCCCCCCACCACCATGACAAGCGTGTGAGCAGGCTGTGTCAAATGCCTACAACACCGAACATGACATTGAACATACAATGTGACCCCCTAGCACATGTGCCACACATATATGTGTGTGGCACCCACAATGCAAGCAGCCCATGACCATTGTGGCAATGGGGCCTAAACCCCCATCATCACAGTGACCAAAAGGCAAGTGTGGGGTCCATAGCTGAAGCACATTTTGACCATTGTGGCAATGGGGTCTAAACCCCCATCATCACAGTGACCAAAAGGCAAGTGTGGGGTCCATAGCTGAAGCACATTTTGACCATTGTGGCAATGGGGTCTAAACCCCCATCATCACAGTGACCAAAAGGTAAGTGTGGGGTCCATAGCTGAAGCACATTTTGACCATTGTGGCAATGGGGTCCAAACCCCCATCATCACAGTGACCAAAAGGTAAGTGTGGGGTCCATAGCTGAAGCACATTTTGACCATTGTGGCAATGGGGTCTACACCCTCATCATCACAGTGACCAAAAGGTAATTGTTAACAAAGAAAGAGCTGCAACTGCCAAACTGCATGGATCATTCCTGGTCACAGAACCAAAAACTCATCTGTGGCAAAGTAGTGTATGTGTCCCATTGCAACATAAATTGGGGGAGCCAAATACTGCAGTGCAAATGAAACATTCCTTTGGCCATGTGCAGACAAACAACACCCATGGGGGCTGAGACCGTCAACAGTCATCAATGACACAATGACAGAAGTGACCATCAGAATGCAGAACCACATATCTGCACCAATGGGCACACAAATGCAGATACCCTGTGGAGACAGCAGATGTGAGGTGAACAGATACCATACCATGGCAGCAATGGGACACACAAACCATGATCACTGTGCTGACCGATGACCTAGGAGTCCCAGGGACAGCAGGGGAAACACACCAAACAACATACAGCCAATGGCACACCCAAGATATGCCAATGCAGTGGTGCAGATGCACAAACACAAACAGGCAGACCAACACTGTCATCATACACAGCAGGTGAGGGGTGGGGGTGCCAGTGTCCCCAGGCAACAACACAACACATGAGGAGAGCTGAATACCAATCATACAGATGTGCATACACTGCCACACTAAGCTAACTCATGGATCCAAATCCCCTATGTGGGCAAGCAGGCATTGACAGGTGAGAGGGAGCACAAAACACACATGTCACACAGGCACGTAGGAACAACAACTGACACAGCAAGTCACAGACACACCACAGCACCACCCCCAGGGCCCCCACAATGTGGTGACCCTGGGCTGAAGAAAAATACCACTGTGATGACAAAGCTAAATGTCGTTCACACTGTGAACCACAGTCAGGTGTCCTGAGCAACTAACTACCATCACACCTACACAAGCACAAATCAATCAGCATGGCCAGTAAGCCAAGGCCAACATGGAGGCAGGGGACTAGCCGGGCAACAACTCTCATCTGCACACACTCAACACCACACCCCTCGACCTCCAACAATGTGCAGCAGTGAAGTACACATGCACTGGTGACATTGCACATGCACCCATGACTATTCCAGGGTGGTGGGTGGGAACCAAGGTGTAGAAACACATCACACATGGACACTCAACAAGACTCCTGAATGTCTGACACACTGCACACTACTCTGTACATGGACATGACGGCAATACCACACCGACCAATGGGATCCCAGCCACAGTCACACACCAATGAAGAAGCCAAGGTCACCCACAAAGAACACACATAGACAACAACCAACATTGCAGCCCGGACCCTAAGGAGTGCCAGCAGTCACACACACAACGTGTCACAATCACTGAAAGATAACACAAACTGGAAATCACATGACAGGGGCAAACAACAAGTGCCAAAGGGAAACCTGACTGTGACCCATCTGCGTCAGCACACAAACTCTGCCCTGACAGCAAACACACCTATGGGTGACACCCTGATGACCAGTAATGTGCCATGCACCCACATCACAGAGAACACAGGGAGAAGACTTTGGGGGAACATAGCTCAAGTCAGCAAGCATCACAAACAGGTACAACACTAGGGATCACAGCATGCGCAGATGAATGGAAGTGAACACACAGACATGCACATACAACACACACCTTGGGCGCAGGCAATGTCACACGTGTACACACTGCCATGAGGGGACTCCACTCCTGTGTGAGGAAAGCTGTGCCATATGTTGCCTCAGTAGGGCCCCATCATGTCAGCTGAGCACTTGGTCACACAATCAACAATTAGCACCAAATGAGGGCTCCCATCACATCAGCCTGGTCATGGATGTGCCAACGGAATCATCAGCACAGATCCAACACACTTGTATAGCAATGTTGCACTGACTACACGGATGAGTCCCTCCCCATTGATGCCCAAACCTGCATGTCCACTGGAGATGGCAACACGGTCAGGGAAGTAGACAAATGCAACGATGGCAGGCACAACAGATGTGCAGGGGTGGAAGCCACAGATATGAAATTGCCAATGTAAGTAGGAAACCCATTGCCAAATACTGAACACATGACACCCTCAGATGCTGCTATTGATGACATGGATACACCACATGATAGGACACATTCCCCCTGGACCACATGGGTTCCTGCACAGTAACACTTCATAATCATGAGACCAGATATCACCATCACTGCAGCAAGGGCATGGTTAGCTGCACCAACAACATGTACATCTGAAGCATGAGCACTAGAGAAAAGAAAGTTGCTTTATTCAGCATATGTGTTGAGGCCAAACGAAGTCCTGAAAAAAGAGCAAAGGCCAATGGCCAGTCCATTGTCAAAGTTCAAACAGGGTGACACTGGCAGATGTCACCCTACGCATGCCTGCACAATACCAGGGACAATCCACTAGGAGGGGCAACCGGGGGGCAGGCCAGGCACCGCAGGGACAGGATCAGGGCTCACCAGGGGGAGTCAGGGAAGGGGTGGTGGGTGCAGGAGAGCCACTGACAACTGCAGTGGAGGTGTCTGACATGGTGTGTGCCGGCACAACTGGGGGGCATGACACAGATGTCGTGGGTGCCGGCACAACTGCAGTGGACCCTGCAGATGGGGTGGACAGGTCCGCCACTGCAGTGCCCAAGTCAGACAGGGCGGTAGTGGACTCCACTGCAGTGCCTACCTCCAGGGGAGGAGAATGGGGAACAGGCAAGGTGGGTTGGACAGAGGGGGGGACACCCTCACCACATCAGTGGCACAGACAAGCGCAGCGGGGGGTGTGGTGCTGGGAGAGCAAGTGGCAGGGGGAGAAGGCCGGAGCATCTTGGGGATGGTATATCTGTGGGTGGGGGAACCTGGGGCAGGGTGTGGTGGGGGCACCTGTGCAGTGGGGGCCTGAGGGATGGAGGACGGAGACCTTGTGCCTGAGCTGCAGGGTGGTGGCGGGGTCTTGCTCTTAGCACTCCGGGGGACTTGCGGGTGGGGGCCTCAGTCCGTCTGCGCCTGGGGGAGGGTGTCCGGGGGCGAGGGGCACTCTGCTCCGTGTGGGTGGGCTTCCTCTTCCCCCGGGATGCTGGAGCAGCTTCATCGGTGGGGAAGAGGCCGAGGTCACAGAGGAAGAGCTGCTGTGACTTTGGGGTTGCAGGTGAGGCAAGGGAGGGTGCTTTGGAGGGAGAGGGAACTGAGGACTGCGCAGTGCATGTGGATGCGTGTGTGTGTTCCAGGGCCCCATCCCCTGTGAGTCTGGCTTCAGTCCCCTGAATGTGCGTGCGTGTGCGTTTTGTCATTGGCGTGTGTGTCAGTGTGCTGGATGTGTGTGTGCTGGTGTGTGCCTGTGCCAGTGTGTGTGTGCCTGGGATGGGTAAGGTGCTGGGGAGTGTGGATGGAGCAGAGGCAGGAGGGGTGAGGGACCGTTTGAGGAGGGACACTGCTGCCGTCAGGGAGGAGTCCATGGACCTATTGCCCCTCTGTAGGTCAGACATGCCCGATGAGATGCCCTCCATGAACGACACCAGCTGAGTCAACAGCGCGGTGTGCGCATGGAGGACACTCAGCATGGCTGTCTGCCCTACATGGAGCTGGCGAAGGAGGTACACAGACTCCTCACTCAGGGCAGCAGGGGACACAGGGGCAGGGGGTGCGGTGCCTGGCCCAAAGGAGACACGCTCCCGGACATGGGAGCCTCCACGGACCTGGGGAATGGGAGCCGATGGGAGGGCGGTGGTGGTGCTGGTGGTGGCGGGGACAGCAACACTAGCTGGGGTGTGGTGGCTGCTGACACCCGCCTCCACAAGGGAGTCATCCTCCGAGTTGCTCTGGTCCTCAGCTGAGGTGGATGCTGCTGAGGACTCCTCGGTGTGGCTCCCCTCGCCCTCCGTGCCACTGGGTCCCTCCGACCACTCCTCGGCTGCTGACCCAGTCTGGCTCTCCGGCTCCTCCTGGTCCGTGGAGCTGTCCCCTTCCGTGGCCGTGGATGTATCTGCAAACAATGGGGAAACAGACAGACATCAGTCACCTGCACCAAACGCACACACCACTGTGAGCACAGCACATTACAGAGCAAGCCCTGGCATCATTAGTTGTACATTGCTAAAAGTGCCCTAATTGAACAGGAGAAGTCAATTGTCAGTCTGATGCCAAGCATGGCACTCACATCCCACATGGCCTTGCACCCATCTGTCTGGTGTCTGTTGGATTGCAACACCCCAGTGTTGACACATGCACCAAGTACACAGTAGTTGGACAGTGCAGAGGACACGGTGTGGACACATCACAGCTCTTGCCACTGAGTCAGTACAGGTTTACGGATGTAAGGGATGCCCAGAGTCAAATAGGAAATGCATGTGATGCATACCAGCGACAGACACCATGATGCACCCATGTCCTGATAGCCAGCGCCACTATGGTGTGCATGTAGCACATGTCACTCCCCTGCAGGATCACCAATCAGTAGACACATGCCATGGCGGAGGCATGACTGCAAAGTCATACATCACTGGCTCAGTGATGTATGACTTTGCAGCCAGACAACAACACTCTGCACTGTGTCACAATAGTAGGTCATGGGGAATGCAAGTCCTGGAGCTGCACAAGTGCACATGTACATCCCCCCCACAACACATCCTCTTAACCCTCATCTGTCCAGGTCATACCTATTGGACATATGGGAGACCTGTGACACTACCCTCTGAACCTGAGCCCCTCACACTCTGCTGTGCATGGGGAACAGCTGCCTGAACTTCACATTTACATGCCCCAGTCTGCATGGGCAGCTGATCAGACACCTATGTGTCACACAAGTATCGTCTCCTATGGTCACATCTCCAGTGGCATGCTGAGCCCCTACCAAGAAACTCCACAGCAGTCCTGGCGACTAATCCACAGCACACTGACACAGAGGCAGACACCTGAGGGGTCAAATCACTGTGCACAATGTGTCCTCTGATACACGGGAGTGGGAGTACAGAGTGTATTGTATGGCCTGGAGTAGGCATGACTGTCCAGCCCCACATGAATGAGGGATGAGCCCTGGACTGTAGGCAGCTGGCTAAGTATGTGTGACACACGTCATATACATACTCCTGGGGCCCAAACATTGTTCCCACCCGCAGCATGGGTGTGTGCCAGGTACCCCAGCCACATGTGGTGGATCAGCTCAGCAATTGGACCACAGATCAAAGTAACACGCTGAATACATGTCAGAATACAGGCATTGTGTAAGCAATGGACCCACCCATGATGCCCACCACAGAGTCAGGGAAACAGATGCTGTCTCCCACCTTGAGTCAAGCAAACTGCAAGGACACAGTCCTAAGTGACAGAATTCCCTGCATGTAAGGGCCACACCTGGGTATCAGATGAGGAGTGGGCAGTGCACAATAGAGGGACATGGCTCCTGGACAACATGACTGCTGTACTGTGGCAGTTCAACCTGGCCCGAGGAGGGCACATAACATGTTAGACAGAGTACACAGTGCAGTCTTTGACTCACCCCTCCTTGCTGCTCTCTGGCCTTCAGCTGCCCATCCAGGTCTGGAAAGACCACCGCCAGGATCCTGAGCATGTGGGGGGTCAGGGTCCGTGTTCCGCCCCTCCTGCGAGGAGGCGACAGCTTCAGCTGGACCCGTGCAATCCTCCGGGTCCAGCCCCGAAGGTCCTGCCACCTCTTTTGGCAGTTGCGGATCCGGCGCTTGTAGACCCCCACGGACCGGACAGCCCGGACGATGTCCTTCCAGATCTCATGCTTCCGATGGGCAGAAGCCTGTCAGGATGACAAAGTGATAAGGCCATTACTACACATGCAACATATCCGTGCATGACACAGTTGCATATACATGTCGCAATCACAGGGGCACATGGTGTACCCAGGCAGTGCACGGCTGCCCATGGACAGTTTTCCAGAAGTCACTACATGGTATCATAGCATGGGGAGTAAAACCCTGTTCAGAAGCACTGTCACTGCACCATACCTGTCCAGTGCAAGTCACTACACACTATGGGGGGTGACAACTACTCAGTGAGCCTGCTAGCCAGTGGTGTGCTGACTCTCAGCCTTGCTAGTCAGACAAAATGCACATTCAGAAAGGCAGTGCACAGAACACTCACCTGCTCCCCTGGTGTCCCATACAGCTTGCTGTACTGTGGAAGTAGGCTGTCCAGCAGGGCCTGGTTCTCTTCAAGGCTGAAGGCTGGGGCTCTCTCCACAGTACGTGCCATTGCAGGGTCCAGAGGGGCAGAGACAGCAGCAGTGCAGTGGCAGATGTCGTCCTGGAGCATGTAGTGCAGGCAAGTGGGCTCTCAGGGGAACATGCAGCAATATATATGTGCTGGAGAGGCAGATACTGTCCCTTGTGTCCAAAGTGATAGGTCCAAGTCGTTTGCATCTTCTGAATCTGGCCAATCCATGGAATAGCAGCACCAAAACACGCCCACAGCATCCTTCAAAATTTCAACTTCATGACATACATGATTTTGCAACATTGTTGTGGGTGACCAACTGATTTTCCAGCAACCGACTCGTTCGAATATTCGAAAACGCGTCCGTTGCCAGGCAAGCCCATTGTCAATGGGTGCGCACCGATCGGTCCATTGAGGTACAACGCGCACAGGGGTACAACGCGTACCCGCACACATTGAATGCAATGGGCCGGCCGGAGGCACCGATCGGTCCATTGCAGTACAACGCGCACACGGGTACAACGCGTACCCGCACACATTGAATGCAATGGGCCGGCCGGAGGCACCGATCGGTCCATTGCAGTACAACGCGCACAGGGGTACAACGCGTACCCGCACACATTGAATGCAATGGGCCGGCCGGAGGCACCGATCGGTCCATTGCTGTTCAACGCGCACAGGGGTACAACGCGTACCCGCACACATTGAATGCAATGGGCCGGCCGGAGGCACCGATCGGTCCATTGCAGTACAACGCGCACAGGGGTACAACGCGTACCCGCACACATTGAATGCAATGGGCCGGCCGGAGGCACCGATCGGTCCATTGCAGTACAACGCGCACAGGGGTACAACGCGTACCCGCACACATTGAATGCAATGGGCCGGCCGGAGGCACCGATCGGTCCATTGCAGTACAACGCGCACAGGGGTACAACGCGTACCCGCACACATTGAATGCAATGGGCCGGCCGGAGGCACCGATCGGTCCATTGCTGTTCAACGCGCACAGGGGTACAACGCGTACCCGCACACATTGAATGCAATGGGCCGGCCGGAGGCACCGATCGGTCCATTGCTGTTCAACGCATCACTGTACATGTGACTGGCATATGTCAGCATGCCTGTCTCAGATGGACATATGCCAGCCACAGATAGCTCCCAGGGAGTGAGGGGCACACCTACATCACGACAGCCTGTCCAAACCTTATCATAAGGCATGTAAGGCTGCATTTCCTATTGTGTGTATGTTGGTGTACATATTGTCCTGTGGGTGTCACCTGTGGGCAGCCACCCCCAGGCTGTGCACGTGTTAATGGGGACAGGATCCTGGGTGTTACGTGTACGTGACCACTGTGATGTGCAACTGTTCATATCTGTGCATGTGCCATGGTCACATTTCACAGTGGTGTTTGTGTATGTCATGTCACATACCCCGTGAGTCCCATGTGGGACGGTATGTTTGAGCCAGGGTGTCCCAGTGGCACAATAGTGATGGCCCTCCACAGTCTTTGTGCATGTAGTGTTTACAATGTCTCTGATTTCATGTGCACAATGGGAGACAGTCTCCACATCCACGTTGTGTGTGCATGGACTCTGATGTTGTGCGTGTGTGTCACAGACGTCCATGGCTCTCCTGCCATGGCAAGTGTGGCCACTACCTGTGGGGGTCATGTTTGTTTTGTTGTGGTGTACACATGATACTCCAGGTGATGCCAGTGTCCATGTGGCATTACAGGGTCCCTGGGAATGTGCCTGTCGTTGAGCTGTGGTGCCTGGGGCACATCTGTCCTCACATGTCACTGGGGGGTGACTGTGACACAGCATCATGATATCCAATGGGCCAACCTGGGACAAATTGATGCCACCTGTAGGACCGTGTTGACAGATGTTGGCCATGTATGTACCATACATGTCGTTCCGGTACTGCACACTTCATGTAGTTGTGCCTCATGATGATGTATGTTGGGATCTTGAGTGTGTTCAATGCCGCATATGTGGGGTGACTGACGATCTTGCTTACTTCTCCTCTGCACTGCAGGGCTCCTGCTGTCCATCGGCCATTCCCAGACCTGGCAACGATGGTGGAACGGGACAGCATCCGACGGTACCGCTTCACCAGGCAGCTGATTGAGGATTTGGCAGTGCAGTTGTCCCCACATTTGCAGCCTGGCCGGCCGTATCCTACAGCGCTGACCCCCAAGGTGAAGGTGATGGCAGCCCTACACTTCTTTGCCACCGGTACCTTCCAACATACTGTGGCGTCTGCTGGTGGGATGTCACAGACCATGTTCAGCCGTGTGCTCCGCGATTTCTTGGCGGCAATGTTGCTCTTCCTGAACCGGTACATCTATTTCCCTAGACTGCGACGACTCACTGACGTGAAGAGTGACTTTTATGCCCTGGGGAGGATGCCGCATGTCATTGGCTCCATTGATGGGACACATGTGGCTTTGGTACCACCACAGGCCCAGGAGCAGGCCTACAGGAACCGCAAGCACTACCACTCGGTCAATGCACTGGTGGTGTGTCTTGCAGACATGACCATCACACACGTGTGTGCCCGTTTCCCTGGTTCAGCACACGATGCCTTTGTGATGAGGAGTAGTCGCATCCCCAGGTTGATGGCACAGATGCAGAACCAGCGTGCCTGGCTTGTCGGTGTGTACTGACTTTGTGCCATTGTGTGTGATCTGATCTGTAGTATTCCGCCCACTTTTCCAAGTCAGCTGATGTGCACTTGTCTGTCCGTAGGTGACTCGGGATACCCCAACATGCCGTGGTTGCTGACACCCCTCAGGAACCCTGTGACACCTGCCCAGATGCGCTACAATGAGGCACATGGTCGGACCAGGAGAGTGATTGAGCGGACCTTTGGTCTCCTGAAGAGCCGCTTCCGCTGCCTGGACAAGACCGGAGGGTCCCTCCCATATGCCCCTGCGAAAGTGTGCAAGATTATCATCGTCTGCTGCATGCTCCACAACCTGGCAGTGCGGAAGGAGTTGCCTCTCATCCAGGATGACGATGACCAACATCCGCCACCTGTGGAGGATCCTGGCCTGGAACACGATGCCAGTGACGATGATGATGATGATGGTGATGGTGATGTCCGCACACAGCTCATCACCAACTTCTTTAGCTGAATGTGAGTATCCTGAGGTGTCATGTCAATGATGTGAGTTGGCATGATGTGTGGGTGGTGCTCTGGTGCTGTTGGAGTGTGTCCATGGGCTACTTGACTGGATGTGTGTTGCGATGTGTGCTTACAGGTGGGCTGTACTCCCCAACAGTGTTGACATGCTAACTTGGTTCTGGGTGGGTATCTTGTAACATGTATTGTGCATGAGTTTTGCTGTTCTGTCCTGTACTCCATTGCTTTTGACTGTGTGTCATTTCTGTCCTTCACAGGGTACTTTCAGATTCGTTTGGTCAACTGTGTCCACCGACAACGTGATTGCACATCCAGGCTGGTAGCTGTTGTGTCCCTACAGGTGATGTGCGCCACACCCATGGACTTCCTTCTGTCTACAGTTGTTGACTGTGTGCCCGCTACCAGGTGGGGTTACCTTGCATCTGTAGTGGTTACGGCATGTTGCTACTGTGTAATAAACCTGTGCTTCACTTAGTGATGTGCGTTGTCTGTGGTCACACATTTGACTGCCATTTGCTTACTGCACCTGTGGGCTACTTGACTACAACTGGGAATGGGTGTGGTGTCTGTGCATTGCACCGTCTTCCCTGGCAACATCAGTGTAGGCAATGAGTCAGATGGCCTAGGTGTGTATGTGTTGTGTAGCCCTGGTGGTGTGTCTCCCTCATATGTGTCACGTTGCCTGTACTCACATGCCTGTGTTGTCCTTGCTGTTGCAGTTCGCATACACAGTGTAATTTTGTTGTTCATCATCCCCATAACAGCACCCACGTTGGAATCACGACAGAGGCAAGTATGGTGTATTATTGTGTTTATTGTGATACATCTGTGATAATAGTGCATAGGATGGATTGTGCTGTACATGAATCTTGCAATCCCAAGTTCCTAGATGAATAGAAAGTCCAGGTAGACAGGATCCCCAGTATCGGGGCCACAGTTGTCTGACACATTGTTCCAACTTGTACTCCCCATGCAATGTGTGGGAGTAGTGTTGCCATCAACAGGGTGAACAGTCTGTGCACAAAGGCGAAAATCCAGAACAGGTTCAGGCTTCCTGGGAGTTGCGCTTGGCCATCAGCCTCTCACTTTCCCCTCCTCGGACGACCCCTCTTCTTGGGGGGGGCCCTCAAGTGCAGGCTGCTGCGGTGCAGGGGACTCTCCGCCAGAGTCCTCCTCCCTCCCTGTGGCAGTTGCAGTTTGTTCGGTACCAGATGTTGTTGGCACACAGGGAGGTGTGGACTGGTTGCTGTTCATCTGGCGGAGGCATTGTAAAATGTCCCTGTGCACCGCCGTCATCTCATGTAGTACATCCCACTTGGACTCCACGCGGGTCATGTGGGAGTCCACACGTGACATGTGGGAGTCCACACGTGACATGTGTGACTCCACATGGGACATGTGGGAGTCCAAGCGGGCATGATGGGCAGCCTGCTGCTGTTTGATGTCTCTGAGGAGCCCCACTACCTGGCTGAGCTCTCCGGTGCTGGACTGGTACGCATCAGCTATGCGTACCAGTTGTGGGTCTTCATGCACACCAGCAACGTCTGCAAGCAGCGACCTCTGTCTCCCACCCTCCCACCACCCCTGCTGACATGTGCAGTGTGTGCAGTTGCACGCACAGATAACCCTGGTCCACCTCGGGGGTTGGTGGTGGTGGTGGTGTCCATGGCCCCAGGTTGGTCCAGGGTCACTGCGCTGGTGTTGTTCCTTATTCTGTCCATGTCGGCAGGGATGGTATTCGTGGTGACAGTCGTTGGAGGGGTGGGTGCAGGGGGTGCAGCTGGTGGACCTGCTGGTGCTGCAGCTGGTGGTCCTGCTGGTGCAGCATGTTGACTTGCACCGGATGTGCCAGGTTGTTCTTCATCGTCCGAGGAGGACAGAGGCTGTACGACGCCAGTGAGCTCGGCATCCTCTTGAGCCTGGGACTGGGACTCCTCAGCGTCTGCTGCTGTGTCCCTATCATCACCTGTTTTTGGGAGACACAAACAATGTATGTCATGTTTCTGCAGGCATCAGTGGTTGACACACCTGACAGTTGTGACTGTGCCTCGGGGTGCGGGCCTGTACATTGTATTGTCCTAAGTCGTCACAGTCAGGGGTTGATATTGGTGTGGCACATTGTCCTGCATTATTTGGGCATTTCTATGTATTCTCTGGGGTGTGAACATGGTCTGCATTGATTGTGTTTGGTTGACAGCCAGACCTCCTTCCCACCCACCCACCCACCCAGTCAGTTATCCCACCATGGAACGTGCTTGCATTGCAGGGAGTGTAAGTTGTCTCTCAGGATGTCAGTCAGAGGTGTCCTGCTGTTTGTTGGTGCACAGTTGGCAGCAGGGCCTTGTGCTCCCCACAGCAGTAGCCAGTGTCAGCCATCTTGTGAGTCCTTCTCCACTCCCTGTGATGTGAGCATGGTTCAGGGTGGTGTTGATGGGACAGTTGTGAGGCTGAGCAATGTCTGTGACTACCACTCCCATCATGCTATTGCCTCCACCCCCTTCCCAGCATGCCCATGCTTCCTTCCTTTTGACTCTGCTTCCCTGTGGGGTGGGCTGGCTGTGCTGACAGGATGGCTGGGAGTGTTGTCCTGGCAGTTGTTTGGCTAAGAGTCCCAAGAGTGTCCCTGTGCTTCACACAACATAACCCAGGGTGGTGGTGCTTTGTGGGATCTTGTGTTAGGATGGAGGGCATTGCATTCTACCAGGTGGGTACTGTGGAGTTTGTGTTGGGGGGGGTGTGAGGGGAGGTGCTGGTGACTATGGTCAGTGCTGCAAGTCCCCCTTCCCACCCAGCCAGCCGGATATCCCACCATGGAACGTGCTTGCATTGCAGGGAGTGTAAGTTGTCTCTCAGGATGTCAGTCAGTGGTGTCCTGCTGTTTGTTGGTGCACAGTTGGCAGCAGGGCCTTGTGCTCCCCACAGCAGTAGCCAGTGTCAGCCATCTTGTGAGTCCTTCTCCACTCCCTGTGATGTGAGCATGGTTCAGGGTGGTGTTGATGGGCCAGTTGTGAGGCTGAGCAATGTCTGTGACTACGACTCCCATCATGCTATTGCCTCCACCCCCTTCCCAGCATGCCCATGCTTCCTTCCTTTTGACTCTGCTTCCCTGTGGGGTGGGCTGGCTGTGCTGACAGGATGGCTGGGAGTGTTGTCCTGGCAGTTGTTTGGCTAAGAGTCCCAAGAGTGTCCCTGTGCTTCACACAACATAACCCAGGGTGGTGGTGCTTTGTGGGATCTTGTGTTAGGATGGAGGGCATTGCATTCTACCAGGTGGGTACTGTGGAGTTTGTGTTGGGGGGTGTGAGGGGAGGTGCTGGTGACTATGGTCAGTGCTGCAAGTCCCCCTTCCCACCCAGCCAGCCAGCCAGATATCCCACCATGGAACGTGCTTGCATTGCAGGGAGTGTAAGTTGTCTCTCAGGATGTCAGTCAGTGGTGTCCTGCTGTTTGTTGGTGCACAGTTGGCAGCAGGGCCTTGTGCTCCCCACAGCAGTAGCCAGTGTCAGCCATCTTGTGAGTCCTTCTCCACTCCCTGTGATGTGAGCATGGTTCAGGGTGGTGTTGATGGGACAGTTGTGGGGGGCAATATGTGTGACTGCGACTCCCATGATGCTATTGGCTACACTGACTTGGCCAGCATACACAGAATTCCTTCCTTTGAGTGGTCTTCACTGTGTGTTGGTGTTGTTGTGGTGGCTACATGTGTGGATGTGTGTGTTAGTTCTATTTGTGCCACTGCCTAGCTGTAGTTGTGGTTGTGTTTGTACATGTGTTGGCACAGTTGGATGTGACTTTTTTGATGGCATGTGTTGTGTTTATCTGACTGACATACACATTTTGGGATGATTCTGTTCTAGTTGCTGTGTAATTGCTATGAGTGCATGGTTTGACTCTCCCTTGACAGTGATGTGTGTGTTTTGTGGCAGTTTATTGTGTACATTTGTTGTGTACTCACCAGGCTCTGGGATGTCCTCTAGTCCATATACGCTCACTGGCGGAAGGATGGCCCGCACCTTCTCCTCCCAGGGCCTGAGGTATACTGGCTTGGCAGGAGGGCCACTGCCGGTGTATTGGCTCAGGTGGTAGTCTTTCTTGAGCAGCTCCCGGACCCTCCTGCGCACGTCATACCACCTGTTCTGGATGTCCGTCTTTGTGCGCCGACATGGTGATTGGGCGTTCACCCTGTTGATGATCCTCTCCCACATCTTGGTTTTCTGCGACATGGGGGTCTGTTGGACCAGAGTGCCAAACAGCTGTGGCTCCACCCTGAGGATCTCGTCTACCATGACTTCCAATTCACTATCTAGGAACTTGGGATTCTTCTTGGGGGGCATGGTGATGGGTGGTGATGGTGGGTGATGTGTGTGTTGGTGTGCAGGTGAGGGTGTGTGGGTGTGTGTTGTGCTGGGTGTATGTGAGGTAGGTATTTGTTGGTGTGCTGATGGTGTGTGGCTTGTGTGAGGGATGAGCTGTGGGTGTGTGGTTGCTTTCTCTTGGGTGCTGGCAGTGGAATGGCATTTGCAAAGGCTCATGGTAGTGATTTGTGTCCTTTATATAGGTGGAGTTGTGGGTGTGTCTTTGTTCTCTGTCCCCACCCCCCCCCAGTATTTATTGGCTTGGTAATTGCTTGTTTGGCCTTTTTTTGGTTGATTTTTCCTTTGTGCTGTTTGTGTATGTTGGAAACGTTCTTGTGACCGAGTCGGACCCTGCATTGGTCTCGTACGGTGTTTTCCGTTTCGTTCACGCTGTGTTTGTGCAGTTTTGTATGCTGCGTACGCGTCGGTCGCGGTGTATTGTGTTGCTTCGGCTCGGTTTTGTATGCGTGTCGGTCGTACGGCTTGTCCTCCGTCCGACTCGGTCGTGTTTTTCGCGCCTTGCATCGTACTTTGCAGGTTGGAGTTGGCGGGTACGATTCGGTCGGATTTGTTCCGGGTGCGTGTCGGTCGGTTGGATTCGCGTGTTTTTCCGGCCGGATTGCTATTTTCCGAGCGGCTCGGTCGGTCGGCTTGGTTTCCTGACGTGTCGGTCGGATTTATCGCGGCTTGCATCGTACTTGGCGTGTCGGGCGCCACTGGTACGTGTCGGTCGGTAATTTTTCCGGCTCCGAGTCGGTCGGTGCTTTTTCCGGCCCGAATCGGAATCGACCCCAATGTATTATCACCTATCTGGAGATATAAACACAATACACATAATACTTTGTCAATAGGATACGTAAGTAGCACAGAATACACAGTGGTCTCCAGGGGGAGGCCAAACCATATACTAAAATAGTGGTATGTGAACCACGACTCAAGACAAGAAGGGACCCAGAAGATGTAGAAGAGCTGGGGACACAAGGAACCGCCCAAGGTGAGTATCTAGGAACCCCATGGTGGTCGTGTGCAGTGTCGGGACCAGCAAGGTCCAAGTGACTCACCATGACCAGGTAAGTCAGAGCAGGCCCCAAGCAAGCAGGGGAGCCCACTGGAGCCAAAGAAGACCCTCAAGAGGACCCACAGGCTGAAGGCACCGGAGTCGCAAGAGGACCTCAAACAGCTCACCAAAAGATGAAGGCCCACGGTGCACAGGATGTGGTGAAAGGGAATATCTTGGTTGGAGGAGATGCTTGAGGCTGGAGCTTCTTGAAGCCTGAAGATCTCTGGAGGAGAGAGTCAACAAGCCTTGGCAACGGCAAGTCAACACGGTGCACAGGGGTTCTGTTCCAGCGGTTCCAACGAGGGATACTGGCCTCAATCTCAGTGAGAAGACAGAGCAGGCCTTGTGGGTGTTGTCAAACCACCACTTATGTTGCTGAGCCTTTCAGAGTCCATGGGAGCCCATGATCAGCAGACCCAACAGCTTCATTACGGTACCTGCAGTTGCAGGAGAATGACTCCTTCACTCCAAAGGAGATTCCTTCGGGTGGCTTGGATGTCCATAGGATTGGAATTGAATCTTGTCCCACAATGAATCTAGGGACCCACCCAGAGGTCAGCCCTTAAGTATCCTTGGGAAAGGGTTGGGATGATTCAGGGGTCCCTCCCACAGGAGGGGCTGGACAGTGAGGAGGAGACTCCCATGTCCTTTGTCCAGTTTGGCACCAGAGTGAGAGGCAACGGCTCCCTGAACTGGTTTAAACTGGAGTATGCAAGGAGGGCACAAAATGTGCCCTCCAATCAGTCTCAGTGGCACTGGCAATCACCCCCACCCTGTCCCAATACACTAAGTCCTGTCTAGGAGGTGGTCACACCTCCCTGTGACAGAAAACGTATTGTCCTGCCTCCCCGTGCTCAAGCTGGGCTCAGCAGCAGGAGAGCAGAATCGTGTCTCTGGTCAGCAGCAGCCATAGTTTGCTGTACAGGTCTAGAAGACTGGTGCCGGGAGCACTGAGTGCCTCCCAGAGGAGCTTTAGAGTGCATGGAATAATTGGGGGTATGATTCCAACATGTTTGATACCAAACATGACAGGGTTCGATACAGCCAGTTTAGAGATAGCCATCGCATAATGACACATGGCCACTCTATGTATCTTAGTGGCTGATGCACTTTCAATCTGGGAGAATGGACTCCGAATGTTGTAGGGGTATCCTGCTCATGCAGAGCACGCTCACACTTGAAACCGAGCACCCTGCCTTCTGGATTGAAAGGCCTGCCTTAGGGGTGACTTATAGGTTTTAAGTGAAGTGACCTCAGATATAAGGAAACCTATATATGTTGTAAGTGGTGCTAGCACCAGCTTACACAGGCTGCAATAGCAGGCCTGTAGTCACAATTTGAGTGATCTCTCATGAGTGGCATATAACAGCTTCAGCCCATGGAAGACCCCTGGTGTACTTATGCCCTGGGTACCATAGTACCATATACTAGGGACTTACAAGAATACACCAGTAGCCAATCTGGAGTGTACCTAGGTGCTCACCATGTCCAATTTAGGGAAGAAGCACAGAGACTGGGGTCCTGATTAGCAGGATCCCAGTCAGACTAGTCAGTGAAACATAATTACACCAGCAAAAAGTGGGGGTGACCATGAAAGCAGATCCTATTTTCCTACTCTAACCTAACCTACCCGTGCTTGGATTGGAAGAGGTAACTACAACTCTTGCAACAGTGTCTTAGTGGTTGTGAGTGATCATTGATGATTCATGTAATGGCAGGCAGTGAGGGAAGGTGTTGAACTGTAATTTAGGAATTTGCTTGAGATGATTTGTAATATTTGGGTCCTGAATGATGGGTGCTCATTATTTTCTGTAGGTGATTGGCCTTTACAAACTTCCTCAGCAAAAATGAACCTACATGGTCCACTCATATTATCCTTCTTTTTTTTCATCATCTCGAAGGGCTGCGTCAGATGATCATTTGATTTACAAGACTTCCAAATTCGAACCTGGTTCTTGCATCAAAGGGGAGATAGTGTACCTACCACTGTGCTTGGATTGAAACAGGTAACCATTGCACCACAGAGTGAATATTGCGTGATTGTGAGTGATGATTGATGATTCATGTGGTAGCAGACAGTGAGTAAGGGTGTTGAACTGTACTTTGGGAACTTGCTTGAGATGATTTGCAATGTTTCATGCTTGTATGATGAGCGATCATTTTTTCCTGTAGGTGATTGGCCTTTACAAACTTACTTAGCGAAAATTAACCTGTGTGATTCACTCCTATGATTTTTCCATTTTTTTCATCACCTAGGGGGGCTGCCCCAGAGGAAGATTTGATTTACAAGACTGCCAAATTCCAATCTGTTGCTTGCACCAAAGGGAAGATAGTGTACCTAACAATGTGCTTGGTTTGGAACTTTCTTGAGATGTTTTACAATGTTTGGGGCTAGAATGATGGGTGATCATTTTTGTTTCCTGTAGGTGATTGGCCCTTTCACATTTAGCCAACTCTTCTTGCAGGGTCCTCTCCTTTTTTCTGGATTTTCAGAGATCAGAACAATCACTTTAGTTAATAAACAAAAACCTATACAAAATACTGCAATTCTGTTTCTCTACTTCAGTTGAACAGCATTTGTAAAGTGCAAAACTGTTACCCTAGTAGTATCTGGGTGCTGTGTCTTCGTGGAAGAGCCAGGTCTAGAGTCTCTTTCTGATGTCTGCAAGTGAGGAGGCTTTTTTGAGCTGGAGGGGCAGGTCGTTCCAGGTCTTGGCAGCGATGTACGAGAAGGAGCGGCCACTGCTGTGGCATAGACAGATGAGGGGTGTATACGTGAGGGCGAGTGAAGAGTAGCAAATGTTTCTGGACAGTTGGTGGAAGTTCATTCAATGGTTGATGTGGGCAGGTCCAAGGTCGTGGCAGGCTTTGTAGGCATGCGTGAGGATCTTGAACTGGCATCTCTTCTGGATGGGGAGCAAGTGGAGGTCTCTCAGGTGGGGGCGATGTGGGTCCATTTGGGGAGGTCCATGATGAATCTGGCTGCAGTGTTCTGTATGGTCTGGAGTCTTCTGAGGAGCTGGGTGGAGATGCCGTCATAGGAGGTGTTACTGTCATTGAGGCAGGTGGCGATGAGGGCCTGAGTGATGGTCTTTCTGGTGTTGGTTGAGATCTATTTGAAGAATCTGCAGAGCATGTGAAGTGTGTGAAAGCAGAAGGAGAAGACTGCATTGAATTGTCGTTTCATGGTCAGTTGGCTGTCGAGGATGATGCTGAGGTTGCATGCATGGCCGGTCAGTGGGGCTGTAGTTCTGGGTTCTGCAGGCCACCAGCTGTGGTCCCATGCGGAGGTTTTCATCCTGAAGATCAGTACTTCAGTCTTGTCAGAGTTGAGTTGGAGGTAGTTGTCTCTCATCCATTTGGCTATGTTGGTCATGGCATTGCAGAAGTTGCTTTTGGCACTGGAGCATTTTCGGTGAGTGGGAGGGGTGATGAGACACAATATCGAGTTTTAAATATCAACTGGCAGAAATATCGAGTCACAAATATCGTGAGTGAGAAATATCGACAGCAAGAATATTGTGGTCAAGAATATCGACTTAAGGTAAGTAATATCGATTTAACAAATATCAGTGTTTAATATCATTTGCAAAAATATAGTTGTTAAAAATATCGATTTTTTAATTAATGTTATGTATTTTAGTATATATTTTAAATGTATGTGATGTATTTTTTGTATAAGAATTGTTTATATTTTTTAATATATGTGTTAAAATTTTAGTAGTTATTACATTTTTTCATTTGAATTTTGCGTTTTTTAGTTCCCTAGCGGGTTGTGGGTATATAGGGGAATAGGGTGGGAAGTAATTTAATTATATTAAATTAATGATTATTTTTTATTTACTAATATTTATTTAATTGAGATGTTCTAGTGTTAAATGTGTATATTAATGTATTATTAATTAATTAATAATTGGTTGTAAATTCATATTAATGTATTAATTGGTAATTAATTATGGTAATTGTGTAATGAATGTTAGGTGTGTAATTTTGGGTTTATAGGAGTAAAGGGTGGCAAGTAATGTATTTATTTTTTTATTCATAATTATTTGTTAATTGTTATTAATTAATTTATTAAAAATGTATTATGGTAATTGTGTAATTAATTTTAGGTGTGTGTTGTGGTGTTTACAGGGGTAAAGGGTGGGAAGTAATTTGTGTTTCATTAATTAATATATCGTTGTTAATTAATGTTAATTATTGGATATTTATTTTGGGTAATTGTTTATTTTTTTGTGTGTTGCTTTTACTTTTAAAGGGATAAAGGGTTGGTATTAAATAAATTTGACTTACTTTACAATTAGTTGTTTAATAGTAATAGTTTGTAATTTTAAAATAAGTTTTAATTGTGTAATTTATTATTTTACAGAGTAATTTAGGTGTGTGTTGTGGGGATTAAAGGGTTAAAGTGTGGGTAGTTAATTAAGTTTTATTAATTATTTTTTTATTAATAATATTTTTTAAATTGCTAATTAATTATGTTAATTATGGAAGTATATATTTTTTTCAAAATTTAGAAGTGTGTTGTGATTTGGGTGGTGTGAAAGGGTAGGAAATTAAATAAATACATTTATGTAATAATTAATGTTTTTGTTTGTAAATATTTTCTAGTTTAAACTTTATTTTTTGGGAAATTAATTTTTTATTTTATTTTATATAATATTCGTAGGTATTTGTTATATGTAATTAATATTATAATATGTTTTCTTTTTATATATTAAATATATTGGTATTTTAATTTTTAATATATTTATAAATGTATTTATTTATACATTTTTATAATATAATTTTTTAATATTTATTTTGTTTTTATTTTTGAACTGACTGGAGTGTAAATAGTAATTTTATCCCTTCGCTATCCAACACTTTCCCTACTGTTGCACTTATTTGAGTGGTAATAGTAATTTTTACCCCTCCGCTATCCAACACTTTCCCTACTGTTGTACTCATTGGAGTGGGAATAGTAATTTGTACCCCTCCGCTATACAACAATTTCCCTACTGTTGCACTCACTGGAGTGGGAATAGTACATTTTACCCCTACGCTATCCAACATTTTCCCTACAATTGCACTGACTTGAGATGGAATAGTAAATTTTATTCCTCCGCTATCCAACACTTACCCTACTGTTGCACTCACTGGAGTGGCAATAGTAATTTTTACCCATTCACTATCCAACATTTTCCCTACTGTTGTACTTATTGGAGTGGGAATAGTAATTTTTACCCCTCCACTATACAACACTTTCCCTACTGTTGCACTCACTGGAGTGGGAATAATAATTTTTACGTCTCTGCTATCCAACACTTTCCCTACTTTTGCACTGACTGTATTGGGAAATTTAAATTTAAATATTTTTTAATAGTTTAATGTTTGAATTTATTATAGAATGTTATTTTTCTTATTTTATTTATTTTGTTAAAATTAATGTTAATATTTAATATAATTAATATATATTATTTTATTTTATATATATATATGAATCAATATTTAGTACATCTATATTTTTTACAACGATATTTATTACTCAATATTTTTGTACTTACCTGTTTGAGTACACGAGTCGATATTTTTGTAGTCTATAATTTTTCATCAGTATTTTTTACATCAATGTTGTGTTAGTGAACCAGTGAGTGGATCAGTTGACTCTTGTCTGCTTAGGAGATTATGTTGATTCCGTGGGATCTGACGACGAGTGTGAGGGGGTTAACGTAGATGTTGAATAGGGTGGGGCTAAGGGATGATCCTTGTGGAATGCTGCATATGGGTCCGGAGGTGAAGGGAGGCAGTCGGATGATGTGTATATGTCCTGTAAGGAAGGAGGCGAACCATTTGAGGGCATCTTCCTGTATGCCTATGTTGTAGAGTCTGTTGATGAGGGTGTTGCGGGAGACGGTGTCGAGCACCACGTAGAGGTTGAGAAGGGTCAGGTCCACAGTTTCTTCTTACGATGTCATCTGTGGTGGCAATCAGCATGATCTCAGTGCTGTGGCTGGCACGAAATCCTGATTGTGAGGCATCCAGTAGGTGATTTTGTTCCAGGAATTTCGGTGAGCTGCTGGTTGATGGCTTTCTCAAGTACTTTGGCCAGGTAGGGGAGCAGGGAGATCTGAAATTAATTTTTGTAATTGCTGGGGTCGGTGCAGACTTTCTTTAGGAGGGATCTAAAGTCTGTGTGCTTCCATCTGACCAGTAAGGTTGCTGTGGTGATGGAGGTGCTCAGGATGCTGGTGAGTTGTGTGCTGATTGGGTTCGTTGTGAGGTTGTAGAGGTGGTGGAGGCAGGGGTTGGTGGGTGCCCTGGAGTGGATGTAAGACATAAAGGGCCAGGTGGTCAGGGCGGTAAGAGGAGTCCAGGTGGTAATTGTTTGGCTGATGTTTGCTGGTTGGTTGAGGTCATTGGGGTTGAGGGTGGTGGGTTGAAAGTTGAAATTGTTGTAGATGTTGGTGATCTTGCTGTGAAAGTAGCCAGAGAGAGTGTCGCAGAGTTCTTGGGAGGGGTGGATGGTGTTCTCTGTGGCTGTCGCATTGGAGAATTCTTTGGCTATTTTGAAGAGTTCCTTTGTGTGGTTGGCTGCGGAGTTGATATGGAAGGTGACGGCTGCTTTCTTGGCTTCCTTGATGTGCCGGTGATTGTTGCTGAGGGCTGTTTTGTGAATTGCTCTGTCGGCGGGGTTCTTAGTGGAGTGCCATTGTTTCTCCGGTTGATGGCAGTTGCTCCTGGTGGCCCTAATTTCTGGGGTGTACCAGCTCCAGGAGGTCGGTGGAGTTGGGGTTGTCGATGTTGAAGTTGAGGTGGCTGAGTAGGATGTAGTGGTGAGATACAATTGCTAGGGGGGAATGAGGTTAAGAATGGTGTTGCAGAAAGTTGCTCGGGGACCCAGGGGTCTGTAGGCGAGGGTGCCTCTTATTGTGGTCTTCTTGTCAGTTAGTAGTAGGAAGTACTTGTTCTTCAACAGCAGTACACTACACATCTATCTTGCTCGGGTCATGACTGGGACAGAGTCAGGAGGATGAAATAACTCAGGGTGGTACTACCTCATCAACAGCTAGAAGCAATAAGTTATCGACTCCAAAGGGAAACCATGACTCTGAGGCCTAGTACTCAGCTATGTGGGATGGAGAGAGGTGTGTTGATTTGTGCAATGCTGCTCTGTGTGTTGCAGTGGTGGCAAAAGTGAAACTCTGAGTCTCCTTTTGTTTTTTTGCTCTGCCTCTGAGTCTTCTTGGTACACTCCTCATGAAGATTACCTTCTTTCTGTCCTTCTCCTTGACTCTAAGATACAGTTTCTCTTTTACAATCTGTAGGCCTTCTGGTCTCTGGCATGAACGAAAGGCGAAAGCTGAGCTCAACACTCCTGTTTACCTACCAGACCTGTCCAGACAGGTACCCAAGAGTGATTGGCATTCCCTAGGAGATTGCAGCGCACCATCTAAATTTGCAATACACTATCATTTTTCCTTTAACAATCATATTTGGAGAACTGGGTGACTGGCTTCACTCCTGCATAATTTTATTTTTTCCAACCTAGAAGACAGAACATTTAGATATTTGATAACTTTGGTCTTGTGGGCAGAATGACTGCAAACAATTTAACTGTACTGTGTCATACTCATTCCTTCATTTCCTTCTACAACAGAGTGATGACGATGATGTGCTGCTCTTTGCCCAGATGAATGTTGTCCTTGTTTAGTGTTTGTTTTTGTCAAATGTTTCCTCAAATCCCTTTTCCATCCATTTATCAAACCCCAATCTTGCTTACCCCTCACTATGTGATTTATTAAGGTGTGGCTTAATTTACACCATCAATGGATAACACACTTGGTGGGGCAGTTGTGGTGAAAGCAACACCAACTCAAGGCAGTATCTTCGAAGCAATATCCCACACTGTCAAATTAATCCTCAGCACACGTCTAGGATGTCACAAATATTTTTAGATGCACAGTGTGAGCATAAATAATATACAAGTGAGTCCTTTTTTTTGGTTCTTTAATCTCAGGGTCTTCACACAGCCGACACGTGTTTCGTCGCAAACATGGGAAGTCGTCCCGCGACTTTATCAAGGCTAAGGGGCCGATTCCGATTCCGGCCGGAAAACGTACCGACCGACTCGGAGCCGGAATTAATTCCGAC
>CAWUFW010027491.1:0-26425 GCA_963921515.1 Calotriton arnoldi | reverse complement strand
GATCTCGGTCGGAGGCGCACCCAATACTATTCGGTCGGGAAAAAGCCATGCGAAAGCCAGTTTCCCGACCGATCCGTACAGCACACCGAACGAGCAAGTACGATGCGCACAACAGCAAAGAATCCGGCCGAGCCGTACTCACCCAAACCAGGTCCTGTTCTCCGACCGAGGCGAATCCGGAAACGCCGAATCGAGTCGCACGGAAGGGAAAATGCAGCCCCGTCCGGCCGGACAAGTACGATGCGCTTTCCGTACGCGCCGAACCCGTCGCTACGCACGGCACGTCAAAGCATCCGGGAGAGGCGCACATAAGCTCCGAATCGCGCCACAACACGATCCACGGCTACGAGACGAACACAGCACAGACGAGGACGACGCGAAGCGACGAGGACGAAGCGAAGCGACGAGGACGAAGCCAAGCGACGAGGACGACGCGAAGCAACGAGAAGGACGAACGACACGAACCAACCATGAATCCCTTCGTCCCGATCATACCAATATTCTACATCTACTACCGGAACAGGCACGGACGCGTACGGCGCAGAAGGTAAGTCAGACACCAACCACAAAACACATACAACACGTACACGACACATCACACACATACACTGGGAATCTGAATATACTTACACCAGCAGCACCATAGGGGCGGGATGCCCATCACCAATGCCACATATGCACACAGGGGCCTGAATGCGCGCCACCACCCCAACCCAGGGGGGCTGGATGCCAACCACCACAACCACCCTTAGCCAGGGGGTGCCAGATGCCCACCACCACTACCACCCTTAGCCAGGGGGCAGGATGCCTACCTCTACTACCACCCTTAGCCAGGGGGCAGGATGCCCACCACTACTACCACCCTCACCCAGGGGGGCAGGATGCCCACCACTACTACCACCCTTAGCCAGGGGGCAGGATGCCCACCACTACTACCACCCTCACCCAGGGGGGCAGGATGCCCACCACTACTACCACCCTCACCCAGGGGGGCAGGATGCCTACCACTACTACCACCCTTAGCCAGGGGGCAGGATGCCTACCACTACTACCACCCTTAGCCAGGGGGCAGGATGCCTACCTCTACTACCACCCTCACCCAGGGGGGCAGGATGCCCACCACTACTACCACCCTCACCCAGGGGGGCAGGATGCCCACCACTACTACCACCCTTAGCCAGGGGGGCAGGATGCCTACCTCTACTACCACCCTTAGCCAGGGGGCAGGATGCCTACCTCTACTACCACCCTCACCCAGGGGGGCAGGATGCCCACCACTACTACCACCCTCACCCAGGGGGGGCAGGATGCCCACCACTACTACCACCCTTAGCCAGGGGGGGCAGGATGCCTACCTCTACTACCACCCTTAGCCAGGGGGGCAGGATGCCTACCTCTACTACCACCCTCACCCAGGGGGGGCAGGATGCCCACCACTACTACCACCCTCACCCAGGGGGGGCAGGATGCCCACCACCACTACCACCCTTAGCCAGGGGGGCAGGATGCCCACCACTACTACCACCCTCACCCAGGGGGGCAGGATGCCTACCACTACTACCACCCTTAGCCAGGGGGCAGGATGCCCACCACTACTACCACCCTTAGCCAGGGGGCAGGATGCCCACCACTACTACCACCCTTAGCCAGGGGGGCTGGATGCCTACCACTACTACCACCCTCAACCAGGGGGGCAGGATGCCTACCACTACTACCACCCTTAGCCAGGGGGCAGGATGCCTACCTCTACTACCACCCTCACCCAGGGGGGCAGGATGCCCACCACTACTACCACCCTCACCCAGGGGGGCAGGATGCCCACCACTACTACCACCCTTAGCCAGGGGGGCAGGATGCCCACCACTACTACCACCCTCACCCAGGGGGGCAGGATGCCTACCACTACTACCACCCTTAGCCAGGGGGCAGGATGCCCACCACTACTACCACCCTTAGCCAGGGGGGCTGGATGCCTACCACTACTACCACCCTCAACCAGGGGGGCAGGATGCCTACCACTACTACCACCCTTAGCCAGGGGGGCAGGATGCCTACCACTACTACCACCCTTACCCAGGGGGGGCTGGATGCCTACCACTACTACCACCCCCACTCATAGGATGGACAATGCATGACACAACAAGCACACCACAACCTAGGGAATGCAAGATTAAGACATCCCCCCACCACCATGACAAGCGTGTGAGCAGGCTGTGTCAAATGCCTACAACACCGAACATGACATTGAACATACAATGTGACCCCCTAGCACATGTGCCACACATATATGTGTGTGGCACCCACAATGCAAGCAGCCCATGACCATTGTGGCAATGGGGCCTAAACCCCCATCATCACAGTGACCAAAAGGCAAGTGTGGGGTCCATAGCTGAAGCACATTTTGACCATTGTGGCAATGGGGTCTAAACCCCCATCATCACAGTGACCAAAAGGCAAGTGTGGGGTCCATAGCTGAAGCACATTTTGACCATTGTGGCAATGGGGTCTAAACCCCCATCATCACAGTGACCAAAAGGGAAGTGTGGGGTCCATAGCTGAAGCACATTTTGACCATTGTGGCAATGGGGTCTACACCCTCATCATCACAGTGACCAAAAGGTAATTGTTGACAAAGAAAGAGCTGCAACTGCCAAACTGCATGGATCATTCCTGGTCACAGAACCAAAAACTCATCTGTGGCAAAGTAGTGTATGTGTCCCATTGCAACATAAATTGGGGGAGCCAAATACTGCAGTGCAAATGAGACATTCCTTTGGCCATGTGCAGACAAACAACACCCATGGGGGCTGAGACCGTCAACAGTCATCAATGACACAATGACAGAAGTGACCATCAGAATGCAGACCCACATATTTGCACCAATGGGCACACAAATGCAGATACCCTGTGGAGACAGCAGATGTGAGGTGAACAGATACCATACCATGGCAGCAATGGGACACACAAACCATGATCACTGTGCTGACCGATGACCTAGGAGTCCCAGGGACAGCAGGGGAAACACACCAAACAACATACAGCCAATGGCACACCCAAGATATGCCAATGCAGTGGTGCAGATGCACAAACACAAACAGGCAGACCAACACTGTCATCATACACAGCAGGTGAGGGGTGGGGGTGCCAGTGTCCCCAGGCAACAACACAACACATGAGGAGAGCTGAATACCAATCATACAGATGTGCATACACTGCCACACTAAGGTAACTCATGGATCCAAATCCCCTATGTGGGCAAGCAGGCATTGACAGGTGAGAGGGAGCACAAAACACACATGTCACACAGGCACGTAGGAACAACAACTGACACAGCAAGTCACAGACACACCACAGCACCACCCCCAGGGCCCCCACAATGTGGTGACCCTGGGCTGAAGAAAAATACCACTGTGATGACAAAGCTAAATGTCGTTCACACTGTGAACCACAGTCAGGTGTCCTGAGCAACAAACTACCATCACACCTACACAAGCACAAATCAATCAGCATGGCCAGTAAGCCAAGGCCAACATGGAGGCAGGGGACTAGCCGGGCAACGACTCTCATCTGCACACACTCAAGACCACACCCCTCGACCTCCAACAATGTGCAGCAGTGAAGTACACATGCACTGGTGACATTGCACATGCACCCATGACTATTCCAGGGTGGTGGGTGGGAACCAAGGTGTAGAAACACATCACACATGGACACTCAACAAGACTCCTGAATGTCTGACACACTGCACACTACGCTGTACATGGACATGACGGCAATACCACACCGACCAATGGGATCCCAGCCACAGTCACACACCAATGAAGAAGCCAAGGTCACCCACAAAGAACACACATAGACAACAACCAACATTGCAGCCCGGACCCTAAGGAGTGCCAGCAGTCACACACACAACGTGTCACAATCACTGAAAGATAACACAAACTGGAAATCACATGACAGGGGCAAACAACAAGTGCCAAAGGGAAACCTGACTGTGACCCATCTGCGTCAGCACACAAACTCTGCCCTGACAGCAAACACACCTATGGGTGACACCCTGATGACCAGTAATGTGCCATGCACCCACATCACAGAGAACACAGGGAGAAGACTTTGGGGGAACATAGCTCAAGTCAGCAAGCATCACAAACAGGTACAACACTAGGGATCACAGCATGCGCAGATGAATGGAAGTGAACACACAGACATGCACATACAACACACACCTTGGGCGCAGGCAATGTCACACGTGTACACACTGCCATGAGGGGACTCCACTCCTGTGTGAGGAAAGCTGTGCCATATGTTGCCTCAGTAGGGCCCCATCATGTCAGCTGAGCACTTGGTCACACAATCAACAATTAGCACCAAATGAGGGCTCCCATCACATCAGCCTGGTCATGGATGTGCCAACGGAATCATCAGCACAGATCCAACACACTTGTATAGCAATGTTGCACTGACTACACGGATGAGTCCCTCCCCATTGATGCCCAAACCTGCATGTCCACTGGAGATGGCAACACGGTCAGGGAAGTAGACAAATGCAACGATGGCAGGCACAACAGATGTGCAGGGGTGGAAGCCACAGATATGAAATTGCCAATGTAAGTAGGAAACCCATTGCCAAATACTGAACACATGACACCCTCAGATGCTGCTATTGATGACATGGATACACCACATGATAGGACACATTCCCCCTGGACCACATGGGTTCCTGCACAGTAACACTTCATAATCATGAGACCAGATATCACCATCACTGCAGCAAGGGCATGGTTAGCTGCACCAACAACATGTACATCTGAAGCATGAGCACTAGAGAAAAGAAAGTTGCTTTATTCAGCATATGTGTTGAGGCCAAACGAAGTCCTGAAAAAAGAGCAAAGGCCAATGGCCAGTCCATTGTCAAAGTTCAAACAGGGTGACACTGGCAGATGTCACCCTACGCATGCCTGCACAATACCAGGGACAATCCACTAGGAGGGGCAACCGGGGGGCAGGCCAGGCACCGCAGGGACAGGATCAGGGCTCACCAGGGGGAGTCAGGGAAGGGGTGGTGGGTGCTGGAGAGCCACTGACAACTGCAGTGGAGGTGTCTGACATGGTGTGTGCCGGCACAACTGGGGGGCATGACACAGATGTCGTGGGTGCCGGCACAACTGCAGTGGACCCTGCAGATGGGGTGGACAGGTCCGCCACTGCAGTGCCCAAGTCAGACAGGGCGGTAGTGGACTCCACTGCAGTGCCTACCTCCAGGGGAGGAGAATGGGGAACAGGCAAGGTGGGTTGGACAGAGGGGGGACACCCTCACCACATCAGTGGCACAGACAAGCGCAGCGGGGGGTGTGGTGCTGGGAGAGCAAGTGGCAGGGGGAGAAGGCCGGAGCATCTTGGGGATGGTATATCTGTGGGTGGGGGAACCTGGGGCAGGGTGTGGTGGGGGCACCTGTGCAGTGGGGGCCTGAGGGATGGAGGACGGAGACCTTGTGCCTGAGCTGCAGGGCGGTGGCGGGGTCTTGCTCTTAGCACTCCGGGGGGACTTGCGGGTGGGGGCCTCAGTCCGTCTGCGCCTGGGGGAGGGTGTCCGGGGGCGAGGGGCACTCTGCTCCGTGTGGGTGGGCTTCCTCTTCCCCCGGGATGCTGGAGCAGCTTCATCGGTGGGGAAGAGGCCGAGGTCACAGAGGAAGAGCTGCTGTGACTTTGGGGTTGCAGGTGAGGCAAGGGAGGGTGCTTTGGAGGGAGAGGGAACTGAGGACTGCGCAGTGCATGTGGATGCGTGTGTGTGTTCCAGGGCCCCATCCCCTGTGAGTCTGGCTTCAGTCCCCTGAATGTGCGTGCGTGTGCGTTTTGTCATTGGCGTGTGTGTCAGTGTGCTGGATGTGTGTGTGCTGGTGTGTGCCAGTGTGTGTGTGCCTGGGATGGGTAAGGTGCTGGGGAGTGTGGATGGAGCAGAGGCAGGAGGGGTGAGGGACCGTTTGAGGAGGGACACTGCTGCCGTCAGGGAGGAGTCCATGGACCTATTGCCCCTCTGTAGGTCAGACATGCCCGATGAGATGCCCTCCATGAACGACACCAGCTGAGTCAACAGCGCGGTGTGCGCATGGAGGACACTCAGCATGGCTGTCTGCCCTACATGGAGCTGGCGAAGGAGGTACACAGACTCCTCACTCAGGGCAGCAGGGGACACAGGGGCAGGGGGTGCGGTGCCTGGCCCAAAGGAGACACGCTCCCGGACATGGGAGCCTCCACGGACCTGGGGAATGGGAGCCGATGGGAGGGCGGTGGTGGTGCTGGTGGTGGCGGGGACAGCAACACTAGCTGGGGTGTGGTGGCTGCTGACACCCGCCTCCACAAGGGAGTCATCCTCCGAGTTGCTCTGGTCCTCAGCTGAGGTGGATGCTGCTGAGGACTCCTCGGTGTGGCTCCCCTCGCCCTCCATGCCACTGGGTCCCTCCGACCACTCCTCGGCTGCTGACCCAGTCTGGCTCTCCGGCTCCTCCTGGTCCGTGGAGCTGTCCCCTTCCGTGGCCGTGGATGTATCTGCAAACAATGGGGAAACAGACAGACATCAGTCACCTGCACATAACGCACACACCACTGTGAGCACAGCACATCACAGAGCAAGCCCTGGCATCATTAGTTGTGCATTGCTAAAAGTGCACTAATTGAACAGGAGAAGTCAATTGTCAGTCTGATGCCAAGCATGGCACTCACATCCCACATGGCCTTGCACCCATCTGTCTGGTGTCTGTTGGATTGCAACACCCCAGTGTTGACACATGCACCAAGTACACAGTAGTTGGACAGTGCAGAGGACACGGTGTGGACACATCACAGCTCTTGCCACTGAGTCAGTACAGGTTTACGGATGTAAGGGATGCCCAGAGTCAAATAGGAAATGCATGTGATGCATACCAGCGACAGACACCATGATGCACCCATGTCCTGATAGCCAGCGCCACTATGGTGTGCATGTAGCACATGTCACTCCCCTGCAGGATCACCAATCAGTAGACACATGCCATGGCGGAGGCATGACTGCAAAGTCATACATCACTGTCTCAGTGATGTATGACTTTGCAGCCAGACAACAACACTCTGCACTGTGTCACAATAGTAGGTCATGGGGAATGCAAGTCCTGGAGCTGCACAAGTGCACATGTACATCCCCCCACAACACATCCTCTTAACCCTCATCTGTCCAGGTCATACCTATTGGACATATGGGAGACCTGTGACACTACCCTCGGAACCTGAGCCCCTCACACTCTGCTGTGCATGGGGAACAGCTGCCTGAACTTCACATTTACATGCCCCAGTCTGCATGGGCAGCTGATCAGACACCTATGTGTCACACAAGTATCGTCTCCTATGGTCACATCTCCAGTGGCATGCTGAGCCCCTACCAAGAAACTCCACAGCAGTCCTGGCGACTAATCCACAGCACACTGACACAGAGGCAGACACCTGAGGGGCAAATCACTGTGCACAATGTGTCCTCTGATACACGGGAGTGGGAGTACAGAGTGTATTGTATGGCCTGGAGTAGGCATGACTGTCCAGCCCCACATGAATGAGGGATGAGCCCTGGACTGTAGGCAGCTGGCTAAGTATGTGTGACACACGTCATATACACACTCCTGGGGCCCAAACATTGTTCCCACCCGCAGCATGGGTGTGTGCCAGGTACCCCAGCCACATGTGGTGGATCAGCTCAGCAATTGGACCACAGATCAAAGTAACACGCTGAATACATGTCAGAATACAGGCATTGTGTAAGCAATGGACCCACCCATGATGCCCACCACAGAGTCAGGGAAACAGATGCTGTCTCCCACCTTGAGTCAAGCAAACTGCAAGGACACAGTCCTAAGTGACAGAATTCCCTGCATGTAAGGGCCACACCTGGGTATCAGATGAGGAGTGGGCAGTGCACAATAGAGGGACATGGCTCCTGGACAACATGACTGCTGTACTGTGGCAGTTCAACCTGGCCCGAGGAGGGCACATAACATGTTAGACAGAGTACACAGTGCAGTCTTTGACTCACCCCCTCCTTGCTGCTCTCTGGCCTTCAGCTGCCCATCCAGGTCTGGAAAGACCACCGCCAGGATCCTGAGCATGTGGGGGGTCAGGGTCCGTGTTCCGCCCCTCCTGCGAGGAGGCGACAGCTTCAGCTGGACCCGTGCAATCCTCCGGGTCCAGCCCCGAAGGTCCTGCCACCTCTTTTGGCAGTTGCGGATCCGGCGCTTGTAGACCCCCACGGACCGGACAGCCCGGACGATGTCCTTCCAGATCTCATACTTCCGATGGGCAGAAGCCTGTCAGGATGACAAAGTGATAAGGACATTACTACACATGCAACATATCCGTGCATGACACAGTTGCATATACATGTCGCAATCACAGGGGCACATGGTGTACCCAGGCAGTGCACGGCTGCCCATGGACAGTTTTCCAGAAGTCACTACATGGTATCATAGCATGGGGAGTAAAACCCTGTTCAGAAGCACTGTCACTGCACCATACCTGTCCAGTGCAAGTCACTACACACTATGGGGGGTGACAACTACTCAGTGAGCCTGCTAGCCAGTGGTGTGCTGACTCTCAGCCTTGCTAGTCAGACAAAATGCACATTCAGAAAGGCAGTGCACAGAACACTCACCTGCTCCCCTGGTGTCCCATACAGCTTGCTGTACTGTGGAAGTAGGCTGTCCAGCAGGGCCTGGTTCTCTTCAAGGCTGAAGGCTGGGGCTCTCTCCACAGTACGTGCCATTGCAGGGTCCAGAGGGGCAGAGACAGCAGCAGTGCAGTGGCAGATGTCGTCCTGGAGCATGTAGTGCAGGCAAGTGGGCTCTCAGGGGAACATGCAGCAATATATATGTGCTGGAGAGGCAGATACTGTCCCTTGTGTCCAAAGTGATAGGTCCAAGTCGTTTGCATCTTCTGAATCTGGCCAATCCATGGAATAGCAGCACCAAAACACGCCCACAGCATCCTTCAAATCTTCAACTTCATGACATACATGATTTTGCAACATTGTTGTGGGTGACCAACTGATTTTCCAGCAACCGACTCGTTCGAATATTCGAAAACGCGTCCGTTGCCAGGCAAGCCCATTGTCAATGGGTGCGCACCGATCGGTCCATTGCTGTTCAACGCGCACAGGGGTACAACGCGTACCCGCACACATTGAAAGCAATGGGCCGGCCGGAGGCACCGATCGGTCCATTGCAGTACAACGCGCACAGGGGTACAACGCGTACCCGCACACATTGAAAGCAATGGGCCGGCCGGAGGCACCGATCGGTCCATTGCTGTTCAACGCGCACAGGGGTACAACGCGTACCCGCACACATTGAAAGCAATGGGCCGGCCGGAGGCACCGATCGGTCCATTGAGGTACAACGCGCACAGGGGTACAACGCGTACCCGCACACATTGAAAGCAATGGGCCGGCCGGAGGCACCGATCGGTCCATTGCAGTACAACGCGCACAGGGGTACAACGCGTACCCGCACACATTGAATGCAATGGGCCGGCCGGAGGCACCGATCGGTCCATTGAGGTACAACGCGCACAGGGGTACAACGCGTACCCGCACACATTGAAAGCAATGGGCCGGCCGGAGGCACCGATCGGTCCATTGCTGTTCAACGCGCACAGGGGTACAACGCGTACCCGCACACATTGAAAGCAATGGGCCGGCCGGAGGCACCGATCGGTCCATTGCTGTTCAACGCGCACAGGGGTACAACGCGTACCCGCACACATTGAATGCAATGGGCCGGCCGGAGGCACCGATCGGTCCATTGCAGTACAACGCATCACTGTACATGTGACTGGCATATGTCAGCATGCCTGTCTCAGATGGACATATGCCAGCCACAGATAGCTCCCAGGGAGTGAGGGGCACACCTACATCACGACAGCCTGTCCAAACCTTATCATAAGGCATGTAAGGCTGCATTTCCTATTGTGTGTATGTTGGTGTACATGTTGTCCTGTGGGTGTCACCTGTGGGCAGCCACCCCCAGGCTGTGCACGTGTTAATGGGGACAGGATCCTGGGTGTTACGTGTACGTGACCACTGTGATGTGCAACTGTTCATATCTGTGCATGTGCCATGGTCACATTTCACAGTGGTGTTTGTGTATGTCATGTCACATACCCCGTGAGTCCCATGTGGGACGGTATGTTTGAGCCAGGGTGTCCCAGTGGCACAATAGTGATGGCCCTCCACAGTCTTTGTGCATGTAGTGTTTACAATGTCTCTGATTTCATGTGCACAATGGGAGACAGTCTCCACATCCACGTTGTGTGTGCATGGACTCTGATGTTGTGCGTGTGTGTCACAGACGTCCATGGCTCTCCTGCCATGGCAAGTGTGGCCACTACCTGTGGGGGTCATGTTTGTTTTGTTGTGGTGTACACATGATACTCCAGGTGATGCCAGTGTCCATGTGGCATTACAGGGTCCCTGGGAATGTGCCTGTCGTTGAGCTGTGGTGCCTGGGGCACATCTGTCCTCACATGTCACTGGGGGGTGACTGTGACACAGCATCATGATATCCAATGGGCCAACCTGGGACAAATTGATGCCACCTGTAGGACCGTGTTGACAGATGTTGGCCATGTATGTACCATAAATGTCGTTCCGGTACTGCACACTTCATGTAGTTGTGCCTCATGATGATGTATGTTGGGATCTTGAGTGTGTTCAATGCCGCATATGTGGGGTGACTGACGATCTTGCTTACTTCTCCTCTGCACTGCAGGGCTCCTGCTGTCCATCGGCCATTCCCAGACCTGGCAACGATGGTGGAACGGGACAGCATACGACGGTACCGCTTCACCAGGCAGCTGATTGAGGATTTTGCAGTGCAGTTGTCCCCACATTTGCAGCCTGGCCGGCCGTATCCTACAGCGCTGACCCCCAAGGTGAAGGTGATGGCAGCCCTACACTTCTTTGCCACCGGTACCTTCCAACATACTGTGGCGTCTGCTGGTGGGATGTCACAGACCATGTTCAGCCGTGTGCTCCGCGATGTTTTGGCGGCAATGTTGCTCTTCCTGAACCGGTACATCTATTTCCCTAGACTGCGACGACTCACTGACGTGAAGAGTGACTTTTATGCCCTGGGGAGGATGCCGCATGTAATTGGCTCCATTGATGGGACACATGTGGCTTTGGTACCACCACAGGCCCAGGAGCAGGCCTACAGGAACCGCAAGCACTACCACTCGGTCAATGCACTGGTGGTGTGTCTTGCAGACATGACCATCACACACGTGTGTGCCCGTTTCCCTGGTTCAGCACACGATGCCTTTGTGATGAGGAGTAGTCGCATCCCCAGGTTGATGGCACAGATGCAGAACCAGCGTGCCTGGCTTGTCGGTGTGTACTGACTTTGTGCCATTGTGTGTGATCTGATCTGTAGTATTCCGCCCACTTTTCCAAGTCAGCTGATGTGCACTTGTCTGTCCGTAGGTGACTCGGGATACCCCAACATGCCGTGGTTGCTGACACCCCTCAGGAACCCTGTGACACCTGCCCAGATGCGCTACAATGAGGCACATGGTCGGACCAGGAGAGTGATTGAGCGGACCTTTGGTCTCCTGAAGAGCCGCTTCCGCTGCCTGGACAAGACCGGAGGGTCCCTCCCATATGCCCCTGCGAAAGTGTGCAAGATTATCATCGTCTGCTGCATGCTCCACAACCTGGCAGTGCGGAAGGAGTTGCCTCTCATCCAGGATGACGATGACCAACATCCGCCACCTGTGGAGGATCCTGGCCTGGACCACGATGCCAGTGACGATGATGATGATGATGGTGATGGTGATGTCCGCACACAGCTCATCACCAACTTCTTTAGCTGAATGTGAGTATCCTGAGGTGTCATGTGAATGATGTGAGTTGGCATGATGTGTGGGTGGTGCTCTGGTGCTGTTGGAGTGTGTCCATGGGCTACTTGACAGGATGTGTGTTGCGATGTGTGGTGACAGGTGGGCTGTACTCCCCAACAGTGTTGACATGCTAACTTGGTTCTGGGTGGGTATCTTGTAACATGTATTGTGCATGAGTTTTGCTGTTCTGTCCTGTACTGCATTGCTTTTGACTGTGTGTCATTTCTGTCCTTCACAGGGTACTTTCAGATTTGTTTGGTCAACTGTGTCCACCGACGACGTGATTGCACATCCAGGCTGGTAGCTGTTGTGTCCCTACAGGTGATGTGCGCCACACCCATGGACTTCCTTCTGTCTACAGTTGTTGACTGTGTGCCCGCTACCAGGTGGGGTTACCTTGCATCTGTAGTGGTTACGGCATGTTGCTACTGTGTAATAAACCTGTGCTTCACTTAGTGATGTGCGTTGTCTGTGGTCACACATTTGACTGCCATTTGCTTACTGCACCTGTGGGCTACTTGACTACAACTGGGAATGGGTGTGGTGTCTGTGCATTGCACCGTCTTCCCTGGCAACATCAGTGTAGGCAATGAGTCAGATGGCCTAGGTGTGTATGTGTTGTGTAGCCCTGGTGGTGTGTCTCCCTCATATGTGTCACGTTGCCTGTACTCACATGCCTGTGTTGTCCTTGCTGTTGCAGTTCGCATACACTGTGTAATTTTGCAGTTCATCATCCCCATAACAGCACCCACGTTGGAATCACGACAGAGGCAAGTATGGTGTATTAGTGTGTTTATTGTGATAATAGTGCATAGGATGGATTGTGCTGTACATGAATCTTGCAATCCCAAGTTCCTAGATGAATAGAAAGTCCAGGTAGACAGGATCCCCAGTATCGGGGCCACAGTTGTCTGACACATTGTTCCAACTTGTACTCCCCATGCTATGTGTGGGAGTAGTGTTGCCATCAACAGGGTGAACAGTCTGTGCACAAAGGCGAAAATCCAGAACAGGTTCAGGCTTCCTGGGAGTTGCGCTTGGCCATCAGCCTCTCACTTTCCCCTCCTCGGACGACCCCTCTTCTTGGGGGGGGCCCTCAAGTGCAGGCTGCTGCGGTGCAGGGGACTCTCCGCCAGAGTCCTCCTCCCTCCCTGTGGCAGTTGCTGTTTGTTCGGTACCAGATGTTGTTGGCACACAGGGAGGTGTGGACTGGTTGCTGTTCATCTGGCGGAGGCATTGTAAAATGTCCCTGTGCACCGCCGTCATCTCATGTAGTACATCCCACTTGGACTCCACGCGGGTCATGTGGGAGTCCACACGTGACATGTGGGAGTCCACACGTGACATGTGTGACTCCACTTGGGACATGTGGGAGTCCAAGCGGGCATGATGGGCAGCCTGCTGCTGTTTGATGTCTCTGAGGAGCCCCACTACCTGGCTGAGCTCTCCGGTGCTGGACTGGTACGCATCAGCTATGCGTACCAGTTGTGGGTCTTCATGCACACCAGCAACGTCTGCAAGCAGCGACCTCTGTCTCCCACCCCTCCCACCACCCCTGCTGACATGTGCAGTGTGTGCAGTTGCACGCACAGATAACCCTGGTCCACCTTGGGGGTTGGTGGTGGTGGTGGTGTCCATGGCCCCAGGTTGGTCCAGGGTCACTGCGCTGGTGTTGTTCCTTATTCTGTCCATGTCGGCAGGGATGGTATTCGTGGTGACAGTCGTTGGAGGGGTGGGTGCAGGGGGTGCAGCTGGTGGACCTGCTGGTGCTGCAGCTGGTGGTCCTGCTGGTGCAGCATGTTGACTTGCACCGGATGTGCCAGGTTGTTCTTCATCGTCCGAGGAGGACAGAGGCTGTACGACGCCAGTGAGCTCGGCATCCTCTTGAGCCTGGGACTGGGACTCCTCAGCGTCTGCTGCTGTGTCCCTATCATCACCTGTTTTTGGGAGACACAAACAATGTATGTCATGTTTCTGCAGGCATCAGTGGTTGACACACCTGACAGTTGTGACTGTGCCTCGGGGTGCGGGCCTGTACATTGTATTGTCCTAAGTCGTCACAGTCAGGGGTTGATATTGGTGTGGCACATTGTCCTGCATTATTTGGGCATTTCTATGTATTCTCTGGGGTGTGAACATGGTCTGCATTGATTGTGTTTGGTTGTCAGCCAGACCTCCTTCCCACCCACCCACCCACCCAGTCAGTTATCCCACCATGGAACGTGCTTGCATTGCAGGGAGTGTAAGTTGTCTCTCAGGATGTCAGTCAGTGGTGTCCTGCTGTTTGTTGGTGCACAGTTGGCAGCAGGGCCTTGTGCTCCCCACAGCAGTAGCCAGTGTCAGCCATCTTGTGAGTCCTTCTCCACTCCCTGTGATGTGAGCATGGTTCAGGGTGGTGTTGATGGGACAGTTGTGGGGGTGAGCTATGTCTGTGACTACGACTCCCATCATGCTATTGCCTCCACCCCCTTCCCAGCATGCCCATGCTTCCTTCCTTTTGACTCTGCTTCCCTGTGGGGTGGGCTGGCTGTGCTGACAGGATGGCTGGGAGTGTTGTCCTGGCAGTTGTTTGGCTAAGAGTCCCAAGAGTGTCCCTGTGCTTCACACAACATAACCCAGGGTGGTGGTGCTTTGTGGGATCTTGTGTTAGGATGGAGGGCATTGCATTCTACCAGGTGGGTACTGTGGAGTTTGTGTGGGGGGGTGAGGGGAGGTGCTGGTGACTATAGTCAGTGCTGCAAGTCCCCCTTCCCACCCAGCCAGCCAGATATCCCACCATGGAACGTGCTTGCATTGCAGGGAGTGGAAGTTGTCTCTCAGGATGTCAGTCAGTGGTGTCCTGCTGTTTGTTGGTGCACAGTTGCCAGCAGGGCCTTGTGCTCCCCACAGCAGTAGCCAGTGTCAGCCATCTTGTGAGTCCTTCTCCACTCCCTGTGATGTGAGCATGGTTCAGGGTGGTGTTGATGGGACAGTTGTGGGGGGGCAATATGTGTGACTGCGACTCCCATGATGCTATTGGCTACACTGACTTGGCCAGCATACACAGAATTCCTTCCTTTGAGTGGTCTTCACTGTGTGTTGGTGTTGTTGTGGTGGCTACATGTGTGGATGTGTGTGTTAGTTCTATTTGTGCCACTGCCTAGCTGTAGTTGTGGTTGTGTTTGTACATGTGTTGGCACAGTTGGATGTGACTTTTTTGATGGCATGTGTTGTGTTTATCTGACTGACATACACATTTTGGGATGATTCTGTTCTAGTTGCTGTGTAATTGCTATGTGTGCATGGTTTGACTCTCCCTTGACAGTGATGTGTGTGTTTTGTGGCAGTATATTGTGTACATTTGTTGTGTACTCACCAGGCTCTGGGATGTCCTCTAGTCCATATATGCTCACTGGCGGTAGGATGGCCCGCACCTTCTCCTCCCAGGGCCTGAGGTATATTGGCTTGGCAGGAGGGCCACTGCCGGTGTGTTGGCTGTTGATGTAGTCTTGCTTCAGCAGTTTCCGTACCCTCCTGCGCACGTCATACCACCTGTTCTGGATGTCGGTCTTTGTGCGCCGACATGGTGATTGGGCGTTCACCCTGTTGATGATCCTCTCCCACATCTTGGTTTTCTGCGACATGGGGGTCTGTTGGACCAATGTGCCAAACAGCTGTGGCTCTACCCTGAGGATCTCGTCTACCAGGACTTCCAATTCACAATCTAGGAACTTGTGATTCTTCTTGGGGGGCATGGTGATGGGTGGTGATGGTGGGTGATGTGTGTGTTGGTGTGCAGGTGAGGGTGTGTGGGTGTGTGTTGTGCTGGGTGTATGTGAGGTAGGTATTTGTTGGTGTGCTGCTGGTGTGTGGCTTGTGTGAGGGATGAGCTGTGGGTGTGTGGTTGCTTTCTCTTGGGTGCTGGCAGTGGAATGGCATTTGCAAAGGCTCATGGTAGTGATTTGTGTCCTTTATATAGGTGGAGTTGTGGGTGTGTCTTTGTTCTCTGTCCCCACCCCCCAGTATTTATTGGCTTGGTAATTGCTTGTTTGGCCTTTTTTTGGGTGATTTTTCCTTTGTGCTGTTTGTGTATGTTGGAAACGTTCTTGTGACCGAGTCGGACCCTGCATTGGTCTCGTACGGTGTTTTCCGTTTCGTTCACGCTGTGTTTGTGCAGTTTTGTATGCTGCGTACGCGTCGGTCGCGGTGTATTGTGTTGCTTCGGCTCGGTTTTGTATGCGTGTCGGTCGTACGGCTTGTCCTCCGTCCGACTCGGTCGTGTTTTCGCGCCTTGCATCGTACTTTGCGGGTTGGAGTTGGCGGGTACGATTCGGTCGGATTTGTTCCGGGTGCGTGTCGGTCGGTTGGATTCGCGTGTTTTTCCGGCCGGATTGCAATTTTCCGAGTGGCTCGGTCGGTCGGCTTGGTTTCCTGACGTGTCGGTCGGATTTATCGCGGCTTGCATCGTACTTGGCGTGTCGGGCGCCACTGGTACGTGTCGGTCGGTATTTTTCCGGATCCGAGTCGGTCGGTGCTTTTCCGGCCCGAATCGGAATCGACCCCAAAGTGTTATACCCAGATAGGTAAAAACATCAGTCTGTTCCAAGGGGACATTATTCATATACAGTCTCCCGGTTATAGCTTTGGATTTGTGGAGCACCATAAACTTTGTTTTCTCCACATTTACCACTAATTCATGGTCGTGGCAGAACACCTCGAAGCGGGACAGAGCGGCCTGCAAGCCCTGACGAGTCTTGGATATTATCAAGGTGTCGTCTGCGAACATGAGCAGGGGTATTTTCATACCCGCTAACACTGGAGCATCTGTGGGATGGGGTACTGTACAACCCTGTTTATGTACAAGTAAAACAGGGTTGGGGCTAGTACACACCCCTGACGTACCCCTTGGAAACCAGAAACCTCTCAGTAACATTTCCCTGCTTTCCCCAGCGGACTTGTGCGTAATTTGAATCGTGCAGTTTTAATAAGATAGCCAACAGTTCCGATGGCATCCCCATGTCTACAAAAGCACTCCACATTTTCATACGGGGGACTAGATCAAATGCGGATTTTAGATCAATAAAAGCCGCATAGATTGCACCCCTCCTATAATAACCACCCGCCAGTAGATGAGCACAAACCTAAGGACCTGATCTAAGGTGCTTGTGTGTGGTCGAAACCCCGCCTGAAGAGGTGTCAAGATTTCTGTTTCGTCTCTCCAGGCCTGGATTCTGCCAAGAACTAGCCTGGCAACAATCTTCTGAATGGAATCAATAAGGCTGATTGGCCGGTAATTACCTGGTAGTGAGCGGTCACCCTTTTTATAAATAGGTATGATTTCGGTACCTGACCACGTAACGGGAATGGAAGCACCGCTAGCTATAGCATTGGCCAATAACTTTATATAAGATACCCAGTGGTCCTTATCGTGTACAAACAAATCTGCGGGTATACGATCGGGCCTGGGGCCCTACCTCTCGGAATCGTTTTTAGCACTGATTCAACCTCTAAACTGGTGAAGCACAAGGTAGTGGTTGGGATAGGCCATACTGGCCATTGATGGCAGCGAATTGAGCCTCATAGTATAGAACCCATTGTTCTGGAGCAACATAGTTAGTGGGTGTCTGATTTAATTCTCCACTGCCCCATTTAACAAGCTTCCAGAATTGGATCATATTTTTCTCCTTACTGGCAGAGACCAAATCTTGCCAGCGGTTCTCATCCCATTCCTTCTTCGCTTGTTGCTGGGCTTTATTGTACCTTACTCTAGCCTTTTTAATATCGCCCACAACTTTGGATCTAATAGCCCTGGATAGAATCTTATAGGCCTGTCTGCATGTACTATTGTACCAAGAAGCCGCCTTTACATAAAGGTTTTTCCTTGGTTTGCTATTTTTAATAAAAAAGTATTTCAGTTGCTTAAACAGGTCATTGTGAACCTGGGGGATAATAGAATTAATGTCCTTCTGGGAATCACAGTTAAGAAGGATAGTGGTCGAACAAGCAACCAGTTCCTTCATTTGTTCCAGAGCACCCTCATTTTCAATAATCCTAGCCCATTGAACTCTCCTCATATCGTTAGTAAGCATAGCCTCTGCTGTTACGTATTCGACTGCCCTGTTATTTGGATTTGATAAGACCGAAGCATGCAAATGTAAGACCAACGGGTTATGGTCGCTTTCGGTCCGCTCCTGCACCTTCATATCCAAAAGAGATGGCCAGTATTCTACATTAAGAAGGATGTAGTCTATGCGGCTGCTACGAAAACCATTATCAAAAGTATGAGCACCTTTCCTATCCGACTGCGTCCGCCCGTTGACTGCCCTCAGTCCCCTTTCCAGACACAGCCCTTTTAGCTGTAGTGCAGCCTCTGTCCATTTATTAATGGGGCATAGTTCCAATTGCGGAATGTTCCACTGGGCGTCCTCCTCTTCACTAAGGTTTCCGTCATCATGGTCCAGTGGCTCAAAACAACAATTAAAATCGCCTGCGATTATCAGGTTACAACTGCCCCTTTAACTTTCCAAATAGCTATCAAGGGCAGTAACCACACTTGATCCCCTGCCACCCGGCTGTCCTCTTGCATAGACATTGACAATCAAGACATCAGGTCCATGCTCCATAGTGATCCGCATGGCCATGATGTCCGGGCTATCAATGAATACTTCCTTCACCAAAATGCCCACTTGCTGTCTAACCCAACAGGTCAACCCGCCCATAGGTCTCCCTCTCTGCCCTCCCAGGGCAGCCTTTGAAAAATGTAAGAAGCCAGGGTGGTAAATTTTATCCAATGCCCAAGTCTCCTGAAATATCCAGACATCATAACTATCAATGTATGTTGACCACTCTATTGAGGTGGTTTTGGAAGATAGACCTGCGATGTTCCAGGAGGCTATAGACATATGTGTTTTTTTTGTGCCCTTGGGTAGCGTTACTGCTATTTGCTTGGAAGCTAATTGCATGATCATTTTCCACAGTTACCAGACTAGGAATACTGGATGAGGTGGGAGATTTTACGAGAAGTGTATGGGATAATATATTCTCATCCGCCCCAATTTTAAGTTTCATCTGGGATTGGTGCGCACCCTCTACAATGTCAGGGCTGTTGACATGTATAGCCTTCCTTCCGGTCGCAGATACCGATATTACAGCGGGGTCAGGAATACGCAGACCTAAAACAGACCCTATCTGGCCCATAGATACTGATGTTCCAATTAGAGGGGATTAACTATATTGCCCAGTCAATCTATATCCTCTATTTAGTAGTAGTAAAGTTAGGACTCCTAACTTTACTACTACTAAACTGAGACAAAATCCTAACTTTACGACTTCCGGTATTCACAAAAAGCATTTAGTAGTAGTAAAGTTAGGAGTCCTAACTTTACTACTACTAAATGCCTTCTGTGAATACCAAAAGTAGTAAGTTTAGGATTTTATCTCAGATTAGTTCTGTGAATCGGCCCCAATAATGGCAATTCTAGGTATCAATCCACTGTCAATAGGAATAGGCTTGCTGAAATAACACACTATCTAATCCAATTATGCAATGATTAATCAACAAACCACCTTGTATCAGCAATTTGTATATCAAGATCATTCATATAAATGACTTTCATAAAGCATTGTTATATAAATTCACAACAATTAGTGTACAGCGACCTCAGTGAGCAAAGAACCACATTGCATTGTATTATTGTTCTGGTGAGTGCCTTGTACAGAATGTACCAAGTAATAACTGATGTTTTTGCCTCTTTTATAAGCAAACAAAGGTGGTTAGAGTGTGCTGTCTATGCTCTGTATAATGTGCCACTGTTTCTTAATCACGGATCTGATTTTGTTGGTTTGGTGGGAAATAGTTGTCACACATACTAGTTTGGTGTCATTTTTTTTAGGTTTGGTTTGTAGTAACTCATCTCGGTTACAGAACCAGGGTCTCTTGAGAGGGGTGTGCATAGTTCTTTTAGAATAACTACTGTCTACTAGTCTTTTTTGAAGTATGCCTGCTTCTCTAAAATAATCAAACTTGCAGGTACAGTTATGTCATAATCAGAGAATCTGACCACATGGAAGGCCATCTAATAACACCAGTGGATGAAAGCTATTATATGATTGCAATTTATTCCTATCAGTTACTTTCCTGTATAGACATCCAGTCAATTTTCCTTCTTCCTGTTTGATCAAAAGATCTAGAAATGGGATTTATTGGTTGTCCCAAAGGCCAGTAAATTCAAGATTAGTCTGGGTTTGGTTGTGATATGTAATGAATTCTTCCAGGTTGATGGAAGAGTCACTCCAGATGATACAAATATCATTGATGCATCTCTTCCAACATCTGATAGATGATCAATAGGGATTGCCATTATTAAGTACAAACTGGTGCTCAAAAGCGTCTATGTAAATATTTGCCAGATTAGGAGCAAAAACAGTTCCCATAGATGTCCAGCCATATTGTTTCTAAAAATCGTCCCATATTTAAAATAATTGCAATGAACTCAGTGGGAACTGTCACTGGTCTAGGGTGTGCATTCAGGGTCTGCTTAATGATTGCTCTCTTGTATGTTGATGTATAGTGAAGTGTAACTGTTTCCTTTAGATGTCCCAACCTACCTTCTAGTCCTGATGAGACCTGGTCAACCTTCTACGTCGAAACATCTTCAACACACAGAACATAAACAAACATAGACTACATACAGCCCTGACACAGCCTATGGACTATATCCAAAGTTGTTTGTTGAAAGAAACTCACACTTATCTTCTGTGTTATACAATGATTTACTTTGTGGTTCTTTGCTCACTGGGGCCACTGTGCACACTAATTGTTGTGAATTTATATGACAATACTTTATGGAAGTCATTTATATGAATGATCTTGATGAAACAATTGCTAAAACAAGGTGGTCTGTAGATTAATCATTGCATAATTGCATTAGATGCCTTGTTGTTTCAGCACACCTATCCCTGTTGACAGTTGATTGATACCTATAAGTGCTGTTGTTGAGATTAATCATTTATTCCTAGGCCTTACAGGTTTCTGTGAAGCTCTTGTAGCTACATTCACAAAATACACCCCTGGCATAGAAAGTTAAATGTCACCTATGGAATACAGCACTACTGTGCCATCCACTAATGTGACCAGTCAATAATAACTTCAGGCCTACAACTGTAGCCTTGCTGTTGCAGTTTAAAACCTTCAGTCTGATCTGTCTCCAGAGACCCTTTTGACAGAAGAAAACATTCCATTTAAATATTAACAAGTTTCCCCATTTAGGCCTCGTAGTCCACAAGATCGGGTGCATGGAATTCAAAAGTGGAAAATGTGGAAATTTAAAACTAACAAGTCCTTATAGTAACTAGAACCCAAAGGATATTTTCACTGTAGCAAGGCTGGCTGGCCGAAAGAGAAACACTGGAAAGTGATGTTAAATATTAATTTTGTTATCTTTGGTTAGGGACCAGCAAGAAAAATTACTAAATGACAATTTTTAATATTTATTGTAAATGCAACTCAATGGTGAAGATGGATTTTTTATAGATATTAAGGACAACCTACTTTAAGAAAGTTCCTTTTCCCTGCCCGCAGCTTTGGGAGGCTAATTTTCATTAGCCCTCCAACTGTAGCCCAGCCAGTGAATAGTCCGTGATGAGGTGTGAAAACTGCTCAGATCAAAGACACAGGCTTGGTTTGGGGAGATGCGTTGTTCCCCTGGCAGGAAGACAGGTTGGTGTGGGCCCAGGAATTTAATTGGCTTCAAAAGAGCCTTCCCTGTCACATGCAAATGTTAGGTGACATCTGGAAAGGCCCCAGGTTCTGCCCTCCCAGTCAGGCAGGCACCAGAGCCAGTGGGAGGAGAGCTTCCCCAGAACTGGTTTGAAGTGACCAAGGAGAAGGGCACAGCTCATTATCCTGGCCACAACTCTGGATGGGCACATTGGTTCTGCAGTGGGAGAGAAGAGTATCTCCATCTTGGATTTTGAAAGTGAGGGGCACTGTGGGATTTTTGTGGTAGGGTAAACAGGAGTTGCTGCAAAAGTGGGTGGGTTTACCCCCTGAGAACATTTACCCAATTGGTTTGGAAGAGGCCAGAAGTCAACCCCTCCCACTAGCTGATGCCAGGCATAAATGAGGACCCATGTAGCACTCTTCAGAACACTTTCTGGGACTGCCAAAGAACAGAAGAGGGCTGTGCCTGCTATCTGTGTCCTGATAGTAGCTTTGAAGGAATGGACCTGCTGCCCCTTGCACAGGACAAAGATGTGGACTCAAAGGGCCAGTTGGCTGACCTCCTGAGTAGCTACAGGCTGAAAGAGGCCTTTTCCCTAATGTGCCTAGCTGACCAGTACCACCTGGACCTAAACTGGAGCCTGCTGGTGGCCTCTGCTGAAGTGAGTCTTGACACCCAGGTTCTGCTCATAAGGTCCTGGGACCTTTGACTTTGTCTAACTAGACTTCTCCTATCACTTCTGAAAAGCTTGGACATATACATGTTTTGCACTTCCAGACCTCTGGAGGACTAGGACAAACCACCATATCCTATCCTCCCAAAGTGCAACCTTGCTGGGCTAAGGAAACAGGTTTCCCCTGCTTGGAGCTTCTCTGCAGCAGCAAATTGGATTCCGCGGACCCTCAGCGACAAGGTATCTGGCCTTGTGGAACTCATTGCCTGATACATCCTGCAGCCTTCCTCCACTGGAGGAGTCCGAGCTCCTAAAAGAGACTAAGTCCAAAGGTATAACTCTTGTCTGGGCAAAGAGGCCAAAAGTATCTGCCCGGCGAGAGGACTTCCCTGAATGCAAAATCTGTATTTCTACCACTTTGAACTTTTCCTACTGAAATCAACAGCTTCAGTGGGACCTCATCCCATGCTTATCTGACTTCGTGAGCACTTCCTCAGGCACAGCCTGCTGCCTTGCCCAGCTGAAGGATTTTGGCTTCCCAAAGACCCAAGGTAAAACTTCTGAGCTGGCTGAACCTGGGTAAGGTATCCAACCCGTGCTCCATGTTGTTCGGCCTGAAATCGAACCTAGGACCCAGTCTACCACAACCATTCACTATCCATTGGCGCTGTATGCCTTTTGGTGTTTTTTATCCTTAAATCTTTAAATATTCATAGCTTTGTTCCCTTAGTTAGATTTTTGTCATATTTGTGTCATTTGTTCATTAAACTCTACCGTGTTGTCATGAATTGGAGTGGGATTTTTATTGAGTTCTTGACTTTTTAACTGTTTTGTTACTTCTAAATGCTTTACACATTCTCTCTAAGTTAAGTCTGCCTGCTCTGTGACATAGCTATCAGGGGTTGAGCTCAGGTTTAAATTACTGAAACCTTTGACAGCTCTGGTGACTCCTTCAATGTGCTCCTGTTTAAGTCCTATTACCATCAATTCTTTAAATTGTGCCACATCACTGGAAGCACGAGGGCAGTGCACTATGATAAATGTCTTTCACCACTTCAGCAATTCTTGCACAAATATGTCTGTGAAGTTGCCCTTTCTCCATGAATTGACCATGATCATCAACCAGGTTTCATGACTTCCTTCCATTGTCCTAGACATTTGTATGGTTTCTTGAACCACAGATGGTTGCAAGGTGTTTGTGGTATGCGGTATTGTTAGTGTCAGAGTGAAGGAGTGGAATGTAGAATGTAAGGTGAGTAGGCTATGTTGTGTGCATGTGGAGGTTTGAAGAAGAGTCCTCGGAATAAGCCAACTTGTCAGAGATTGGTTGTATCACCTGTTGTTCTTTTGTGGTTTTCTGCAATAGTGTCACATATATGTTCAGCCCAAGAGTTGGGAGCATTTTTTGTTGCTACAATGGAAAAGAGTGGACGGTAGATAGAAGCAGCATGACCGTATCTAGTGAATTTGGAATCCGTGCTCAATCAATCTGTACTGTGTACAAATACTGCTGTATTTGGAGCTAAGGACCAGATATCATGAGATGAGGGAAAGGGAGTACCTGTTTAAATTAACCTTTTAATTACATCAATTTTGGGTGTTATGCTAACTGCGATGCAGTGGAATGCACATGTGTTCCACCAATGGCTTCAAATATAATGAGGTAAGAGCTGGAATGTTTCATAGGGACTGTTATGCACTATGTCCTCTTATTCTGCCCATGAGCGGTTGAAACCAAGTTGCAGCAGAAAGCGTGTCACAATTTTGATGCATTGAGCAGCGTATCACTGAAGTGCCCAATCAGATATCAAAAACCACATACAGCCTGCTCGACGTGGCAGTCATCCTTGGCGTTGTCCAAAGTGCCCTTCATTCTATGTACTGTGGAGGTCATCGCAACTACTCACCTGTTACCACACGGTGACAGAAAAACTACCATCACGATGAGGACTGATTGACTGGTTTTGCAGTTGGATTTTATACCCATAAAATGCCTACTGGCTGGGCATCATGATCCTTTCCCCCATGGCGACAGACACACGTTTTTAGATATGAGGTAAATGCCTGCAACACTCAATAGGGCTGATTAGGATGACGAAAGTCCGACCGTCACCCTATTCTAAACGGGACCACCCAACAGGCTGTTGGCGGTCCCGCCAGAGGCATTAGGATGTGACTGCCACCACGGCGGTCGCAATGCCTATGTTTTGGATTGCGGCGGGTGCTGCTGGCTGGAGCACACGCCGCAATGCAAAAAGGGGACACTTTAGATATCCCTGCACTACATAGGTGCCCCTTAAAACCTACAGCTTAGAGCCAGGAGGAAGGGGGCCCGCTACAGGCCCCCAATGTCCCTTTCCACCTGCCTTTTCATGGCGGGTTAACCGCCATGAAAAGGTGGGCAGAAAGGACATCATAATCCCTACTGTGGTGCCTGGCAGGCACCACCACCATTGCAGGGATTGGATTTCCCTCCAATGTACCGGCAGGCTCAAGGAGCCCATCGGATGCGTGGCAGTCGGTATTTCCGGACGGCAACCATCCGCCCGCCATGGTAATATGGCGAGCGTAATACATGGTCCTGATGACGGTGGGACTGCCACCTACGGACTGTCGGTGGTGGCCCACCGTCATTGTAATCAGCCCCATAGCTACAACCTCGCCAGGAAGTCAAAAGGACTGCAGAGCAGTATTGCTTGTGTTTCTTCAATAAACCAGAAGCACATTAATTTAGTGCGGTGATAGGCACACTTTCATGACTTTTGTGGGCACACTGTATGACTTTTGTGGTGGTTTTTCTTTTGACCTCATTTTGATATATTATCACCTTACTATTGCCTCAAACATGTCTACTGTGAAATAACATTTTTCGGCTATGCCAGGGGAAAAAGTTTTAAAATATGGGGATAAGTGTTGTGTCAAAGGCTAGTGCCATCAGAAAAAAAAGGTAGATAAAAGAAATAATTCCAGAGAAGAGAGAGCGAAAAATGGTGGAACAAATGATGCTTGTTGCTACAGGTGTGAAAGTGTGTTACATTTAGCGAGTCCAAAACTTTTTCTGGCCATTGATAAGATATGTAGTTAAAAAAAGGGATACTTTCGAAGGGTGTGTAAGGATTTGAGTTTACAGGTGAATTGTGTGCTGGGCTATGTTGTGGATGCGGGAATGAATGCATCTGATATTGTTTTGTGTGTAAGTGTGAGAGGAGAAACAAGTAGGAATAAAGGTTAACCCTAGTGTGAAGTACTTGTGGGTGGTGTGTGGAAGAGTGTTATGGTAGTGTCTTACACGTGGTATACTATTATTGGTAATCCACTATTTGACAAATTGCTGCCAGGAGATTACAAGCCACAGCTCACATGCTGGAAATTATTCGAGACATAAAATTGGGATCAAGGGTTATTTTTTGTCAGATATAAATGTTAAGGGGTGTAGGATGAAAGAGGAAAGTCTTTGGGCATTGGAAATGGGGCTAGATCCAAGAACAGTTCCTCGCATGCATGTGGTGGATAATAACTCTAAGATGTGTGGGAGGTGTACTTGAGGAGGAGTTCCATTTTTTATTTTCCTGATAATTTTGTATATGCTTTAAGGAGGAAGATGTGTGGTATGCTGTAATGTGAGTGGCTGAGTGAAGGAGTGGAATGTAGAAAGTTGGATGAGGTAGTTATGGAATTTTGTTTGCATGTGGAGATTTGGAAGGAGTCATTGCAGAAGCCAAGTGATCAGAAATTGGTTATACCACCTGTTGCTCATTTGTTGATTGGATCAATTCAATTTAATTCAAGTTTATTGATTTAGACCTCAACTGAGATCAACAATTTAAAACAATAAAACTGTATATGTTTGATTTGATTCATTACAACAGCATAAATAAATATTAAAATAGTTTCAAAACGGACTTAAAATATTTAAAACGTAGGGGTATATTCACAAGAACGTGTGATAACTACCGCAAGAGTAGCGTAACGCAACTTTCACTAACACAATATATCACGGGAAAATAACCCCGTGTCAACGTGGAATTCACAACAAGTCGGTACCATGCGATAGTCACCGGATAACGCGTCAAATGTCAGCGTGAAAATCAATGCCACGCCGAAAAATGCGAACGCGAACGCGAGAAGTCATGCAATG